>VMDO01009502.1:0-76692 GCA_007922755.1 Pedetes capensis | reverse complement strand
CTGCTGATAGGAATCATCTAACGTTATCTCAATTTTCTTCCTGGCCTGATATTACAGGGCTGGGGTGCTTGGTTCGGCTGAGGTCAAGTGGGCAGGAAAGCCACCCCCAAGCAACGCTGTGTTCATTTGCTTTATAAATTCCTTTCGCTGTGTGGGTCTCTGACTGTGTTCACATGAGTTCTGATCCAATGGATGATTCGAGAGCTTTTAATTAAGCAAAGATTCAGGCTCTCACCGCTGAATAATTTAAGGTAACCATACCCTAGAGGGCAATGCTTGCATAAACAAACCAGACTGTGTGAACTCAAACACCCACTTCTGAGGGTTATGCAACAGAACAACACATGATTAAAGGAAGGCCTGCTTCGCATAACCTAAAGGCACATTTTGATTTCTCTCACAGATACTGAATGCCAAGAAAATGGGGCACAAATAGTCAAAAGTGGGGAGCACTGATGAAATTGAAAGTCAAATACTAGGAGGAAATAAGGTGTCATCGCAAAGAGTTCAGACTATTCATGTGATAGTTAAAGCCTATGTGGGTTGGGCAGGGAGCCGGCTCTGAGTTGTTTGATTGGTTCATGGATCTGTCATTTTTGGGACCTTATTTCTTGCTGCCTCGCTAACCATTCAGATCTGAATCAATTCCATTTTGCCTAAAGATCAGCCTTTAACATTTCCATGAGAGCGATTTTGCTCTTCGCAAATTCCTTCTCCCTTCATTTGTGACAACGTGTCTGTATTTCATCTCCCTGCAGATAGTCATCTTTGCTAGAAATGGAATGCCAAGCTGGCAGCTATTTTATGTCAGCACAGCAAAAACGGCCACAGCTTTGTGGTTTTATGTTTGCTGTGCTGCTCGGGCTCTGGTGTCGATAGCCTCTTTAAAGCAGTACGTTTTATTTCTTATTAATTTTACAGTCTTATTTTTATCTTTGGACTTTTATATTTACATTTTTATCTACATCCTGGTGGTGGTGGTTAGGTGCCATCGAGTTGGTATCCTACTCATAGCGACCCTGCGTACAATAGGCAAAACACTATTGTCAGTGCTTCTATGCTGTTCATAGGGTTTTCAATGGTGGATTGATTTTTGGGAGTGGGTTGCCGGGTCTGTGTCCCAAGCCTACAGTACCTGGTGTTCCCAGGCAGTCTCCCATCCCAGTACTAACCAGGCCCAACCCTGCTTAGATTCGAGATCTGACAGGACCGATGCCACAGGGCTACAGCTGTATCTTAGGGTTTATCTTTTTAATTTTCAGTCTTTTATCTAAGTTTTCTTCAAAGATGCAGTGTTAGTAAGGATCAGTTTTTCATATTGAATCCTCCATATCTTTCCATTTCTTCTATGTGTTGAGTTCTTTTGCCTTGGAATTTTTTTGTAACCTACCTTCTCTTTCAGGAACTCTCCCTGTAGCTGTGGTTATTTTGTTGCTAAATAGATTTGCTGAGTTCTTAATTCAGCTTATCACGTTTTTCGGTTTTAGAATTTCTGTCTGATCTTTTCATATTTACTTGTTAATGATAGTGGGGTACAGAGTGATAAGTATTTGCCATATCCATTATGCAACTATTAAACCAACGTTGCTCACACATTCTTCACTTTGCATATTCTTTATCAAAATCGTAATGGCACTTGCTTGTTTCTCAATACATGTTAACATTTTAGATGTTTTTATCTTCTGACCATAGCAAATTTTTGGTTTATGACAGTGTGTACCTAGCATATCCAGAATCCCATAAAGTTTCATGCTTTATTCTTCACTGGGTCTTCACTTATGTGGTTTTCTTCCTGTGTACCAGGTTATCTATGATTTTTGTGCCAGGCACTTTATTTATGAATTTTTTCTTGTAGAGAACGCTGGAAGTCCACAACTCTGTTATCTTCTCTGAGAGAATTTTAATTAACATTTTCTAAGCCCTAACAACGTAGGATCCTCACCTTTATTCTGTTGCAGAGAGTGATAGTTTTCTGAGCACTCAAGTGGCTGAACATCGCTCTGTGGTCTCTGCAAAGGTGGTTTCCCTCTAGTTTCCTAGAGTGAAATCTCTCACAACTAAGGCACGAGAGTTTTATCCAGACCCCAGCCCTGGTGGGTGCTCAGTCCAACTTTTGTTCTCCTGAACTGAGATACTGATAAATTAACTACTTCACACAGAAGCCATGCATCCCATAATGGCAAACATCTAAGGCAAAGGTGTTCCTAGGTACCACACCCACTCCTTCAGAGTTCTCCTACTCTTGGGCATAGAGCTCAATACCTGTTAAGTCTCCTTTGTTTTCAAACATATTTTTTATAACTTCTTGTTGTTAAGTGCCATTGGGTCGGTATCTGACGCATAGCGACCCTATGTACAACAGGGGAAACACTATTGTCAGTGCTTCTCTGCTGTTCATAGGGTTTTCAATGGCAGATTGACTTTTGGGAGTGGCTTTGCCAGGACTTTGCCAGGTCCTTCTCCCAAGCCTACAGCACCTGGTGTTCCCACACGGCCTCCTATCCAAGTATTAACCAGGCCCGACCCTGCTTAGCTTCCAAGATCTGATGGTATTTGATGCCACAGGGCTACGTCTGAAGACTTTTCAGAACTTGTTGTTGTTGTTGTTGTTAGGTGCCGTCAAGTTGGTATCCAACTCATAGTGACCTTCATAGGGTTTTCAATGGCTGACTGTTTCGGGATTGCCTTGGGAGTGGATTGATTGCCAGGTCCTTCTCACATTTTTGAGGTGCTGGGAATTGAACTCGAGACCTCAGAGACTGCAGCGCAGCACTCTACCAACTGAGCTAAATCCCAGCAGAACTTTTCAGAACTTAGTGACAATTTATTTCATATTTTTCAGTCCTTGGTAGGAAGGTTGCACTGAATTCCTAGTGCACTAATGTGTAAATAGCCTGCAACCATAGCCCTGTGGCATCCAATCCTGTCAGATCTCGGAAGCTAAGCAGGGTCGGGCCTGGTTAGTACCTGGATGGGAGACCGCCTGGGAACACCAGAAGCTGTAGGCTTGGGAGAAGGACCTGGCAACCCCCTCCCAAAAATCAATCTGCCACTGAAAACCCTATGAACAGCAGAGAAGCACTAACAATAGTGTTTCCTCTGTTGTACAGAAGGTCGCTATGAGTCGGATACCGACTCGACGGCACCTAACAACAACAACAATGTGTAAATAAAAATTCTCCCCTCTTTTACTCTGATCCATAAACCTGGGTCTCTACGTACACAATACCACTGAAATTTGAAAGAGTTATCAATTGTCACGCTCAGTCCCTCTGGATATACCACACTGGTCCTAATCTCCAGAGGTCTTTACTGTTAAGCAGTATGGTTTTGCTCTAGCCCAATATTGTCCTATCTATATATGGAAATATTTATGTACACAGACAGACACATGCACACACATTCGCCAAGAAAAACCCAAAGCATCCATATTGATATGTAACGTAGGTGTTTTGCTTAATGATTTAAGAATTTTATTCCCATTGGCACTTTTAATCTTTCATATGTCAATATTTATAATCACATACCGTTTTAAAGTTACATATTATTTCAGGTATGCATTTACTAAAATATATTACCCCAGTCTATCTTGTTGGAAATTTACTGATTTATGCCTTTAGTTTTTCTTTTTAAAATAGTGTTGCAATTAACTCCCTCAAATGGAAATATATAGTTACTTATGTAACTTTAGCATGGGAATCTATCCTAAATAAGTATTTATGCTGACTCAAAATGTATAGGGTTTTACATTTCAATTTTTTTTAAAAAAAACTATTAAAAGTCTCCCAAATACCTTTGCTATGTTTGGAAAATTTAATTTCCACTTTTTTAACTAAGCAATATGAAATTCTACTTGTAACTTCAGTTTATGTTGATTTTGGGCTGATTGAAACAAGACACTTCACAGGACTATAAATCACATAACATAAGCCTGAACTTCCTAAATTATAATACTCATTTGTCAATCCACCAGCCAATTCTGCCAAAGTTTTACTAAAATCTGGCTATTAAACATCCTTTTTCAGTGTTGTCAATTGTTCTGCAAAGTAATTGGAATGTGTAGGCTGTTTAATGTGTTTAACAAATGGGTTTGCAGTTTCCTGAAAGTCATTTGAAAGAGTAATACACAGAACTGCAAGCCGTTTCCATGTTTCACTCTGGGTCCATATATGGCTTGTAGGTGACACGTGACTCCAGCAACAACCCACATGATGCCAATCAGCATGACGGAAATATTTTTAAATGTCTATTTCCCAACACTTTTGTCTTATCTCCCATTTCTCTCAAAATGCGATTGCTTTCTCCTGCTTTGTTAAAATACCATATTTATCTGCAAGAAACATATGAGTTATTTTTATATTTGGAAATTATCTACTACTGACATCTCTTAGGACATGATCTTATGGCTCCTCCCCTCATCCCATCCCGACCCTTTCCCCCATGGCCGAGAAGAGCCTCTGTTCTTGGAACATCCCACCTTCTCTTCTTGTTATGTGCCGTCGAGTCGGTATCTGACTCATAGCGATCCTCATAGGGTTTTCAATGGCTGACTGTTTCAGGATTACCTTGGGAGTGGATTGCCAGGTCCTTTTCCCATTTTTGCGGTGCGGGGAATTAAACTCAGGACCTCAGAGACTGCAGCGCAGCGCTCTACCAACTGAGCTAAATCCCAGCCCCCACCTTCTCTAGGTATTTGGAATTCTTCGGAAAGAACCATTTAGCATACAGGAGTTTGTTATGCTGTTTGAAATCAGGCTAGGGATATGAAGGAAAAACAATGCAAATATACAGAGAAAGAGAGTTCTGGCATTTTGCACCATGAAATGATTAACACGCCCCAGGCAATATAAAACTAAACTTTTTATAAGGAATTGTCACAAACTCGTTTTCCCCAAAGATAAATTATATCTTTAAAGCAGTAGATACATTATAGCTTTAATGTAGTAGATGTCAAGCAATCCGTCTAATGATTAGCAAAAATAACATTCCCTTGGGGCCGACTGCTGTGTGGAGCACTGCTAGAAAAGATGTGGCAGGGACAGAATCTTCTCAGGACAATTTTGCTACCGGCAGTGGACATTGTGCCTGAGGCTAAAGTCCAAGTCTTCTTCATTTGGTTAACTTCCTACCACAGGGAATTCAGAACTGTGGCCTGTTCTTATTCGACTTTAGTAGTCCAACAATAACATGTACCTGAAATTTAAATCCACTGCACATTGCTCTTAGGACCTCACCAGAATTCACAGTATTCACAAATAATATAAATTACAACCTCACTTTCTCTCTTTGGTAACCTATGTTGTGGAAAATATACAAAACCAAAGTACTCCTTAGAAGCAAGGATGGCCAGACTGCGTCTTACATATTTCGGACATGTAGCCAGGAGAGACCATCCCTAGAGAAAGACATCATGTTTGGGAGAGTGGCACATCAGCGAAGAAAAGGAAAACCCTCCACCAGATGGATTGACACAGTGTCTGCAACAATGGGCTTAAACATAAATAAGATCGTGTGCCTGGCACAGGATCAGGAAGTGTTTCCATTTGCCGTACATAGGGCTGGTATGAGTTAGACTCAACTTGACAGCACCTAACAACAACAACAACAAAAATATCCATTTGAGTTTGAACATTTCTGATGGGGGGAAATTCAACAAATTCAGTCAGCAAGGTTAAGTACAGTTAGAAACAATGTGTACTTATTATGTGTGAATATTAGAAATATCTCGGAAAATCAGACTCTATTACCATTGTTGTTGTTAGGTGCCGTCGAGTTGGTATCTGACTCATAGCGACCCTCATAGGGTTTTCAATGGCTGACTGTTTCGGGATTGCCTTGGGAGTGGATTGCCAGGTCCTTCTCCCATTTTTGTGGTGCTGGGAGTTGAACTCCGGACCTCAGAGACTGCAGCGCAGCGCTCTACCAACTGAGCTAAATCCCAGCCCTCTAATATCATTATTGCACAATTAATTAAAATTCTGTGAACTTAGCTTATTCTTCAGAAAATAACGCATGTGTGGTTTACATATTCTTACATCGTATAGTCATGCAGTAAATGCTCACTTTGCACCAGATTAGGTGGCAGATGGTGGGCAAAGAGGGATGAAAAGCAAATGATGGCTTGCCACACACCACTGCCGTGATGTGCTCATTTGTCTTCCTTTTGTGCTGGAAAATGAGTGTGTGGCAGATAGAGACTGTGACTGATGTCTACATCTGCAGCTCATCTGACCATGCCCAGCATAGTGGAGTCTCACATTTGCCTCTTAAAATGACTAATGGAGAGATCCGATTAATCCCTTCTCTCAAGTTCTTCAGAGTCCTGAATCCAAGTGACCACCGGAGTTCAAATTTTGGTTGAAGTCAGCAAGTGACTCCTGATAAACTCAGCAATTTACTCCTAAGTTTACTGAGAATCTGATCAGTAACACCTGTCTAGAAGTGCTCGCTGTGTAATTTATTCATTTGAGAAGGTAGATAGCCGTGCTATAATGATACCAGCTGTAACCATGGGTGTCCACATTGAATAGAATGATCAGCACTACAGGTGATGGCATTGTTAAAATGAATAAAATCTAAACACTCATAATGTACCATGTAGTCGTGAAGCTGGAGAAGGGGGACAGGAGAATATTTGATGCTTTTGAATTATGGTGCTGGAGAAGAATCTTGAATATGCCATGGACTGCCGAAAGAACCAACTGATCTGTCCTATAAGAAGTACAATCAGAATGCTCCTTAGAAGCAAGGATGGATAGAGTGTGTCTTTGGCCAGACTGCATCTTACATATTTTGGACATGTCAGGAGGGACCAATCCCTGGAGAAGAACATGTTTGGGAGAGTGACAGGTCAACTAAAAAAAGGAAGACTCTCCACTAGATGGATTGACACAGTGTCTGCAACAACGGGCTTAAACATAAAAATGATCATGTGCCTGACAGAGTCAGGGAGTGTTTTGTTCTGTTGTATATAGGGATGCTATGAGTTGGACCTGACTCAACGGCCCTTAACAACAACATAGATAATTCAACAGGTATACACTGAACATCTGCCACACTCATTCCCATCCCCAAGGATTCATAAGGGGCCATGGGAGGGGGCAAGACAAATACACAAATACTCCTGAAAAGCTAAGTCCTCAGGGACAAGCACACGTCTCTGAGGATGCTGTCCCATCCAGGCTTGAGCATCTACTTCAGTTCCACGGTCTCTCCTGTGCTGGGCATGGGCTTCCACATCAGGCAGCTTTGGACTCGTGTCCCTGTTTTGTTGCTCATAGTTGTGCAGTTTTGTCCAAGTTGCTTTGCCTTTTGGTATTTCTATCACTTTTTATGTCAAATGGGTTCAAAAATAACATGTGTGGCATTGCTGCTGTCCTTGAAGCCCATGCCAGCTATCCTTAAAATGGTGAGGAAGACAAGCAAGGCCACGTGTCTTGAAGAGTTGACTTTCTTGTGTGAGTAGCTGGGCCACAAACAAGCAAACAAATGCAGAAGATAATTCTGGAGATGCTGAATATGATCATGAACTCACAGTCAGCAGAAGCAGGCTTCGGAGCGTAGGAGGCTTTACATGGCCGCCATTGTTGTTGTTGTTGTTAGGTGCCATCGAGTGGGTATCCGACTCATAGCCACCCTCATGGGGTTTTCAATGACTGACTGTTTCAGGATTGCCTTGGGAGGGGGTTGCCAGGTCCTTTTCCCATTTTTGCAGTGCTAGGAATTGAAATCAGGACCTCAGAGACTGCAGCACAGTGCTCTACCAACTGAGCTAAATCCCAGCCCCATGGTCGCCATATGCAAGAGAAAAGGCATGTAAATTCATTCTGTAGTGGTTAATTGTGGCTACCATCTTGACTAGATTAACGATAGCCAGACAGCTGGTAAGACATTATTTCTGGGTGTTTCTGTGAAGTTCTTTTGAAAGAGATTGTCATTTGACACAGTGGACTAAGTCAGGGAGTTCCGCCCTCTGCCAGTGTAGGTGGGCACCATCCAATCAGCTGAGGGCACAAATGTCATGAAGAGGCAGAGTAAAGGTCAGTGAGCTCCCTCCCCCATGCTGGAAACCACATCATCTTCTGATCTTGGACATCAGAGCTCCAGGCTGTACAGGCTGCAGCCTCCAGAAATCGTACCAGTGAACCTTCAGCCTCTAAGGCCTTCAGTGTAGACTGAGTTATATCACTGGCCTTCCCGACTCTCAAGCCTTTGCACTTGGACCAAAGCACTATATGGATATCCCAAGGTTTCCAGTTCATACACAGCACATGCTGGGACCTCCCAGCCTCCACCATCGCATGAGTCAATTTCCATAATAAATTCCCTCCCCTCAAAAAATCCCCCCATCATCTTTTCTTTGGTGTTGTTTTCTCTGGTTTCAGTCACTTGCAATCAACTGCATTCTGAAGATGTTCAGTGGAAATTAGCCAAAAGGTACCGGAACACTTAGTGGTACTCATGAGGAACTGCACATGGGTCAGGGGGCAGTTGTTCAAACAGAACAAGGAAACGTTGCCTGTTTTAAAGTCAATAAAGGTGTATGTGAGGGCTGTACCTGTTCCCCATACCTCTTCAATCTCTATGCTGAGCAAATAATCTGAGAACTTGGACATTATGAAGAACATGGCATCATGATTAAGGGAGGATTCATTAACAACCTGTGTTATGGAGATGACACAACTCTGCTTGCTGAAAGTGAAAAGGATTTGGGACATTTACTGAAGATCAAAGAACACAGCCTTCAGTATGGATTGTGCCTCAACATCAAGAAAAGAAAAGTCAGAGCCAGGCATGGTGGCGCACGCCTGTAATCCCAGCAGCTTGGGAGGCGGAGGCAGGAGGATCGCAAGTTCAAGACCGGAGGCAGTCTGCATAATTTAGCGAGACCCTGTATCAAAAAGTAAAAAAATGGGCTGGGAGTGCAGCTCAGTGGTCCAGCACTTGCAGAGCACGCAAGTTCGAGGCCCTGGGTTCAACCCCCAGTACCACAAAAAAAAAAAAAAGAAAAAAAAAAAGAAAAAAAAAAGTCCTTACAACTGGGTCAGTATGCAACTTCATGATAAATGGTGCAAAGATTGAGGTTGTCCAAGATTTTGTTTTACTTTATTCTACAATCAATACCCCTACAAGCAGCAGTCAAGAAATCAAAAGATGCTTTGCATTGGGAAAAGCTATTGCAAAAGACCTCTTTAAAGAGTTGAAAAGTAAAGATGTCACATTGAAGATGAAGGCGCACCTGACTCATGCTATGATATTTTCAGTAGCATCACATGGTTGTGAAAGCTGGACATTGCACAAGAGAGACAGAAAAAGAATTGATGCTCTTGAGTTATGGTGCTGGAGATAAATATTGAATATACCATGAGCAGCCAAGAGAACCAACAGATCCATCCTAGAAGAAGTGCAACCAGAGTGCTCCTTGGAAGCAAGGATGGCTAGACTGCATCTTTCATATTTTGGACATGTTGTCTGGGGGAACCAATCCCTGGAGAAGGACATCATGTTTTGATGAGTAGCAGTTCAACCAAAACAAAGAAGATCCTCAACTAGATGGATGGACAGAGTGTCTGCAACAATGGACTTAAACACAAAAAAGATCCTGTGCCTCACACAGAGTCGATGCTGTTGTACATAGGCTCATCATGAGTTGGATGGACTGGAGGACACCAAACAACAACAAATTATAAATTGCATGTTATTCTGAGTAGCATAATAAAATCTTGCACCACCCCACTCTATCCCACCCAGGATGTAAATCATTCTTTTGTCCAGTGTATCCATGGAGTATATCCTACTGACCCATTAACTAGTAGTCATCTCAATTATCAGAGACATGGGGCTCAGTGCTACCCTCAGTTTCAGGCATATGCCCCACAGGTGAGGGGGTGTATATTGATTCTGAGCCGTGGGAGAACCCTGGCCAGCACAGCTCATCAAAGTCTTCCTCACCACAGACCTACTCCTGGGCATGCTAAGGGCACCATTGCCTCGTTTTGCATTCTACATCGTGGCCCCGGAGATGGTCTAATAAACCACAATGGTGGGGCTTCCATGACCGGTGTGTCTGGGAGCTGAGCATCGTGGCACTGTAATATTTGTACATTTCTCATCCTAGTCATGATCTTAACAACTAAGCACAATCATTGCTTTGGTACAAAAATGCCATTAAGGAGTAGCTTCCTTTTTGTAAAATATGTAATGAGATTTCATTACTGATATTTCTTAAATTTCCAAATTTAAGAAAATACAACTTAAGGACTTTTTAGGTGAAGTTGAGTTGTTGATTATGACTTGAATTTGTTCCATGATTTTAATAGGTAATTTTGGGTACTGAGAACAGAAATGAGTTTTGAAAAAATAAATAATTCTAATTTTTCAAAATGTCCATATTTTCTTGAGTGCCCTTTTAAAAATCATACTGTAAATAGGATGTTCTTCTGTTTAATCCTTGAGTTCAATAAATATTGTAAAATATCAGCGTTTTGTTGAAATTATACTTAAAAAGCTAGATTCGGTGCGCCGTGTGCTTATAGTGCCAGCTATTCAGGAGGCTGATGCAGATAGATCACATTACCCAGAGGGTTTAGGCCAGCGGGCAACAGCGAGACCTTGTCTCTAAATAAATACATCAATAAACAAACAAACAAACATGTAAATAAATAAATAAGCAACGGCAGCAGCTGGGTGACATGGCACATGCCTATGATCCCAGTGACTTGGGAGGGTGAGGCATGAGGATCAAGAGTTTGAGGCCAGAGGCAACCTGGCCAACCTAGTGAGACCCTATTTCAAAATAAAAATAAAAATTTTAAAAGGGGCTGAGGTTGCCATTCGATAGTGGAGTGTTTGCCTAGCATGTGTGAGTCCGTGGTTCAATTGCCAGCAATGATATATATATATATATATATATATATGAAATTTAACATATGGGATATATATATTGAAATTTGCACATGGTGCTCATGTTACTTTATTACTAATGGAGTAAGATGCAGTTATGGAGTAAGTAACAGTTACTTTATTACTAATGCAATCCACACTCACCCATGAACATGACATCCAGATCTGACCAGTAATCTTCACCTTCCATCTTTTTTGTGTGTGTGGTACTGGAAGTTGAACCCAGGGCCTCACGCTTGCATCCTCTGAAAGTGCTGGACCACTGAGTTGCACCCCCAGCCCATTGTTTTACTTTTTTTTTTTTTTTTTGAGACAGGGTCTTGCTAAATTATGCAGACTGCCTCTGGCCTCGAACTTGAGATCCTCCTGCCTCCACCTCCCGAGCCGCTGGGATTACAGGTGTGCGCCATTGCACCCAGCCCCATTCACCTTCATGACTGTCTATGACTTAAAATTGTAACTGTATGTATTTTTAAATGCTCGTTATAATGTTATACTTTTCACAGGATGGTGGAACATATTTTGATTAATTCTTCATTAGCTTGATTTATTTATTTAATTATAATACTTATTATTTAATTTTTTTGCAGTACTGGGGAGTTGAACCCAGTGCTTCACACATGACAGATAAACGCTCCACCATTGAGCTGCATCCAGCCCCATTTTTATTTTTTTATTTTTAGACAATGTTTTGCTAAGTTGCCCAGGCTGCCTCTGGCCCTGAACTCTCAATCCTCCTGCCTCAGCATCCCAAGTAGTTGAGATTACAGGCATGTGCCAGGGAGCCTGGCTATTAGCTTGAGTTATAACTTAACACATGCATATGGAGGTAGGCCCTCACGTGTACCCTCATTGTGAATCCACCAATTGGGGGTAGCTACACTGAACGTATAGCATGTGAACCAATGGGAATGCTGTGGAAAGGTAACTCAGTTCAGGGGAACCAGAGGGGGCCAGTCGCCCAGGAGCAGAGCTCTGAAGGAAGGGAAAGGTCAGACAATAATGCACCCCGGCAAGTGTACCCTAGGAAGGAGGCGTAATAAATGCAGAGACATGCCGGGCACGGTGGTGCACACCTGTAATCCCAGTGGCTCTGGAGGAGGAGGCAGGAGGATCACAAATTCAAGACCAGAGGCAGTCTGCGTAACTTAGCGAGACCCTGTCTCAAAACGTTAAAAAAAAGGGGGGGGGGATGAGGGTGCAGCTCAGTGGTCCAGCACTTGCAAAGCATGCAAGCGCAAGGCCCTGGGTTCAATCTCCAGTACCACAAAATAAATAAATGAATAAATAAATAAATAATAAATACAGAGAGGTGAGATGGCAGCAACCCTGCCATGTTCAGAGAACAAGGGGAGAGGGCAGATTTCAGGCGCTCTTTGACTTCAATCTGTCCCATAGTTTGAGGTTATTTGGAATAAATCATCCGGGAGGAAATACTCACAGCATTTGATGCCTACGTTAACAAATTATTGTGGATGATCGCATGGTGCCCTTTGCTCTAGGGTCAGGGGAACTGTGAGCTCATGCTGGTGATTCAGTGGTACTTGAAAGACATGCTTTTCTGTGCTGGCCTTCCCTGCCCGTGCTGTACTCTTCCATCTGTATTTTATGTTTAACCCTTCCTGGTCGTCTATTGACTGTCCCTGCCTCACTGTGTGCATGGTAAGGAAATCAGATGCTTTTCTTGAAGGAGGGGGGCCAAAGAAGAGGCCCTGGTACAAGTCTGCTAGCCTCAGGAGGCTCAGGGATCTGGGTGGCAAGGCGCAGGGGCACTGAGTCAGGAGAGCCGTGAGAACAGAAATAAAGAATGGATCGTCAGCTGGGTGTGGTGGTGCACACCTGTAATCCCAGCAACTCCTGAGGGGGATGCAGGAGGATCGAAAGTTTGAGACCAGAGGCAGTCTGTGTAACATAGTGAGACCCTGTCTCAAAAAGTTAAAAAAAAAAAAAAAGGCTGAAGGTTGCAGTTCAGTGGTCCAGCACTTGCAGAACATGCAAGCGTGAGGCCCTGGGTTCAAACCCCTGTACAATAATAATAATAATAATAATAATAATAATAATAATAATAGACCGTCTTGGGTGGAAAGAAAGGATGGGAAGGAAGGAAAGAGATTAGTGTTGATGAGCACCTCCACAAGGAAGTTTGAGAGTGTGGTGGTGACTGTCATGGGCGGAATAATGACCTCCAACATCCACATTCTAAATCATGAAACCCACGGGGATGTCCTGTTGCAAGGCACAGGGCCTTTGCATGGCAGAGTCCTCAAGGTGGAGAGATCATCCTGGTTCACCCAGAAAGGCCCATACGGCCTTTAAAACCAGACACCTGCCCTAGTTCTGGGCAGACAGAGATGTGATGACACCAGAGGCTTTGGGAACAGGGCAGAGAGAGGCAGCCTCACGCCAAGAGGGGCTGATGGCCTTCAGAAACTGGACAGGCAGCAAAGCCAGTTCTTCCTGGGCCTCTGGAAGGCAATGCAGTGGCTGCACACCCTGGCGTTGGCCCAGAGAACCGTGCATGGAACTCCGACCTCCAGAAGTGTAGAACATTAAACTCCCATTGTGGGAAGCCCTGAGCTGTGGTAAGTTGTCACAACAACGATAGAAAATGAATCCACCAATCAGAACGAGTCCACCAATCAGAACGAATCCACCAATCAGAATGAATCCACCAATCAGAATGAATCCACCAATCAGAACGGACGAGACCAGTGAGGAGAACCCAGAAAGGGACTGCAGCCCTGGCCACTGTCCCCACACCCACGAACTGAGTTGGCAGGTCAGCAGTGTGTGCGTGTGCACACACGTGTGTGCTTCAGAGTATGAGTGTGCTACGTGAGTGCCAGGCTCTCCCTTCTCAACAGGAGCAGCAGAATGACTTCAGCCTCTCACTTCAAATCTCATACACACTCTTCACATCTCACCCAAAAATGTCCCTGTGGCCCACCATAAGTGAGCATGTTACCAGAAAGGGAATTCTGGGAAACATTCCACAGTCTAGTCAAATGACACTTCCGAATCCCCCCACACCCATCACCAACTTGGCGCTCACACACATCTCTAAGCCAAAACTAATTTTCAACTACACAACATAACAAAGCCATGCTTTAGCCATCACACAACTGTCTCACGGGTGACCCTTCACACCAACATGTTCTCCAGAAAAGGACAGTGTCAGGTCATGCCTGTGGATTTATGAGATCTCCTGCAGGACCCGCAGAAGCACGATGGCCATCCCAGCTGGGTATCATAGTGGGCTGACAGCGAAGAAGAGGGGATGGCTTACCATAGCCTCACTCATGTGGTCTTGAAGGAATATAGAGAAGAAAATCCTTCTGATGGGTGGTGCTTTGGGCAACATCCTTGGCTGTCCACTGTGGTAGACAGAGGAGCAACCACCAGGTAGAAAATACATGGATTAGTGGGCAGCTGGCCAGGAACCCAGAAGGTAGATGATTGGGTGATGTTTATGGGATTCCTTGGCAGAAGCATGTGGAGAGACATAGAAGAGCAAGGGATACAGACTGATAATCTATCACATGAGAACAGCTACCACAGAAGATACACCAAGCAACTGACCAGGCAAAATTACTCAGCTGGTCACATCACCCAGTCTTTGCCTTGGACTAAACTCAGAAGGCTGTAGCCGCACCACTGTGGCATCTGATCCCGTCAGATCTTGGAAGATAAGCAGGGTCAGGCCTTGTTAGTACTTGGATGGGAGACCGCCTGGGAACACCAGGTGCTATAGGCTTGGGAGAAGGACCCGGCAACCCACTCCCTAAAAACAATCAGCCATTGAAAACCCTATGAACAGCACAGAAGCACAATAGTGTTTCATCTGTTATACATAGGGTTGCTATGAGTTGGACACTGACTCGATGGCACCTAACAACCACCACTACCAACACCTCAGTAGTTTTTTCTAGCTTATGTCATATTGCTGATCTTTGAACCCCAGCTAGGACCCATTGCTTCTGGCACAGAGTTGGTTCTTGTTCTATTCACAGAAAGGGGGAGTGTCTTCGTCTTCTTCAGCAGTCTTCTTTGGGTTTTTGTTTTTTGTTTTTTGTTTGTTTGTTTTTTCTCTTCCGTTTTCTTCCACCCTCAACTTGGAAAGGAGAGAGAGACAGAGAGAGAGCACACATGAAAATCACTGTGCCCTGTATTAATCACTTTCACATCTAAGGCTGAAGGGATTTGACAAGGCAAACTTTGGCTGTACTTTTTATGGCGTCCCCGCTAGACCTTGAGTCCAGAGAGATGACAAGTGGCTGGCATGCTGAGGGACAGTAAGATAACTAAACACTAAATTTTTCCACACACCATAAGCAATGTTCAAGGACTATAAGATACAGAAGGCAGGAAATAATCAATTCATATTTATGTTTTAGTAAGAAGAAAATCTCAGTCTTTTTTTAGCTAATAATTGTATTAACCAAGTTTGACAGCCTGAGGCTGTTTTTCTCTTCCCAGACAAGATCTTTCCTACAGTAAGATATAAATAATGGCACGACTTTTTCAGGCTCAGTGAGCCCACACATACTGTAAATTTATAGTGTCTTCCATCTGTGAGGACGAGGGCATCTTAATGAAGAAGAAAGATGACCTGGATTTCTTCAGCTTGATAAACCTCAGAGTTTCTTCGAATAAGGCATGTTATTTCAGTCTAAGCATTATTAACTTTGCCTTGAAATTGTGTTTGAAAATATATTTGAAACACAAGCTCAGAAAGAGAAACAACACATGTTCTCACTCATATGAGGGAGCTGACTCAAAATTACAAGAAGGAAAAATCCTACTCAAAGGTCAGATCACATTAAAAGGGGGGGAGGGAAGATAAGAATGAGGTCAATACAAATGGGCTAAAAATCGCATGTAATTGTTCTAACAAGATAGAAACAAAGACCACTACAGGAAAAGTTTCTATCTTAAACAGAAATGGAACCCAAGGACACATAGAAAAATACTATATAGTAAAAGATAGAGAAGACTTGGATGGGAAACTTAGAGGGGAAGTGAGGGAGGGGGGAAACAGAGGAGGGTAAGGGCTAACCTATATGAATAATGCTTATCAAATTGCATATATGAAAATTGTCACAATGAAAAGCATGTCAAAATGAGTCACATTATGATGTACATTAAAAATTTCTAATAAAAAATATATATATATTTGAAATTTTGTTTGCATTTTAATTTGATAATCCAAGAGCAGTTTTAATGGTAATATATGTTAGCACCATTAACATCAAAATTGGCAGCTCCTAAGTACTCAAATGCCTGCAGCCGTACCACTGTGGCATCCAGTCCTGTCAGATCTCTGAAGCTAAGCAGGGTCTGGCCTGGTGAGTACTTGGATGGGAGACCACCTGGGGACACCAGGTACTGTAGGCTTGGGACAAGGACCCAGCAACCCACTCCCAAAAAACAATCAGCCATTGAAAACCCTATGAACAGCAGAGAAACTCTGACAATAGTGTTTTGCCTGTTATATGTAAGGTCACTATGAGTCTAATACCAACTTGACTGCACCTAACAACAACAACAATAAGTACTCATATGGCTCAGAAAACGGAGCGTTCAGGTCTCAGGAGATTGGGTGGATTTTGAACAGCTCTCAGCTGGCGCTCACAATGGTGTGCTGGACATTTTGTGCCCACGTTGGAGCTCCTTGTCCTAACCTGGTCAGATCCAGCTCAGGATTTCCTATGTATCCCTTAGGATACTTGACCAAAGGCCTTGAGCAGGCCACCGTACTTGCTAAATAGCAAGCCCATTCCAAACGCCCTTTGCAGCATTCCCGTCTCCATGTCAGTCCAAAGGACTGGATCTACACACTTCAGAGTCTTCAGAAACAAATGCTAATGAAGAAAAGAATGAGAGCAGCTGAGAAGAGGTGACCAGCTCATCAGCCTGTGTTCATCAACACAGGGGTCTGCAGCGACCGTCTCCATCCACAGGAACACGGTTTGAAAAGTGCTGCTTTTGGCACCAGGGCATCTTTATTGCTCCAATGGCTACAGGATGTGAAGGCGGAAGCTGACCAGTGACAGGGCTGCCCACGTCACAAGACGGTATGCAGCCAAGTAGAGACGCACAGCCTTGCCTGTCCCATGGCACCCTCCGCAGCTCCAGGGACACAATTCCACGCTGAACCTTTTCAGTGTCTGAGACACAGCCGGTCACATCATCCAGTCTTTGCCTTGGGCTAAACTCAGTAGGCTGTAGCCGCACCACTGTGGTGTCTCATCCCATCAGATCTTGGAAGTTAAGCAGGGTTGGGCCTGGTTAGTCCTTGGATGGGAGACCGCCTGGGAACACTAGGTGCTATAGGCTTGGGAGAAGGACCCGGCAACCCACTCCCTAAAAACAATCAGCCATTGAAAACCCTATGAACAGCAGAGAAGCACAATAGTGTTTCATCTGTTGTACGTAGGGTTGCTATGAGTTGGACACTGACTCAACAGCACCTAACAACAACCACCACCACCACCTCGGTAAATTTTTCTAGTCTATGTCATATTGCTGATCTTTGAACCCCAGCTACGACCCATTGTTTCTGGCACAGAGTTGGTTCTTGTTCTATTCACAGAAAGGGAGAGTGTCTTCCCTTTGTGAACTCCACCATATGCCCTGGAGGTGGCCAGTGACATGGCACCTACCTCCTGTTGCTGCCCTAAATATCAGTGTGTCAGTATCTTACTCAAAGGGATGTTGGATGATTCGCGATGTGTTCACTGATTCTCAATATGTTCACTGGACACCTTGCAATGTGTTGGTCTAGGTTTTCACCTGTCAGTCTCCAAGTTCTTGTTTATGAGTTTTGCCCCCTTTTCGGTTGGGTCTTTGCTCACCTTCTCCTCATTGGCTGTCTGTGTTGCTCAGGTCAATTCTATCTAACATATGCCATTAAAACCCTCCCCTAGTCTGCCACTTGCCTTTAACTCTACACCAGTCGAATTATATGGTTGTGAAAGCTAGACATTGAACAACGGAGACAGAAAAAGAATTGATGCTTTTGAATTGTGGTGCTGGAGACGTCTATTGAATATACCATGGACTGTCAAAAGAACCAATAGATCTGTCCTAAAAGAAGTACAACCAGAGTACTCCTTGGAAGCAAGGATGGCTTGATTGCATCTTACATATTTCGGATATGTAGTCAGGAGAGATCAATCCCTGGAGAAAGACATCATGTTTGGGAGACTGGCATGTCAATGCAAAAAAGGAAAACCCTCCACCAGATGGATTGACACAGTGTCTGCAACAATGGGTTTAAACATAAATAAGACCATGTGCCTGTCACAGAATCGGGAAGTGTTTTAATCTGCTGTACATAGGGTCACTATGGTCAGACTTGACTCAACAGCACCTAACAACAACGTGCCATACTTTAAACTTTTTCTTGCTCATATTGTGTATTGTATACAATCTATATTATATTGTTACTCTTGGATTTCATTTTTCAGAGCAAACTGTAAGGACTTAAACTCTTGAATAAGGGTGGGAAGTTTTAAAAAATGTCTCTGTTGCATTTTTCATCAAGCACAAATACAAACAATGAAACCAAACTTTCCTAAATATATTGATTTTTCTTCATGTCTAAAGTTTGCTATACCATGATTTTAATTATGAAAGTTGTGGGCTTTTATTTTTAGCAGCAAGGAGTAAAATAGAGGGGTGAGAGCCACATAAATATGGTACCTTCTAACTAGATCTTTCTATTTAAGTCTAAAGTTTACAAATTTATGCAAATTAGCACTCAGTCCAGACACAGTGGCTCACAGCATTCATCTCAGTGACTCAGAAGTGTGAAGCAGGAGGATCACAAGTTTGAGGCCAGAGGCAGCCTGTGTAACTTAGTGAGACCCTGTCTCAAAATAAAAATAATAATAATAAATGGACTGTGGGTGCTGCCCCGTAGTAGAGCTCTTACAGAGTATGTGTGAGGCCCCAGGTTCAATGCCCAAGTACTGCAACAAAAGGAAGAAAAATAAAAGACAAAAGAAAATTTAGATAAATCCAACAAAATTAAGAATAGATCCTCGGTTTCATGAGTGATACTTCTCAAAGTTCAATAGCCACATGCTGCTAGTGGCTACCACACTGGACAGTGAGGTCTAGAAAGCTTCCGTCATTAAATGAAGTATCATTGGACAACACCAGGTTAGATCCTGGACTTCAGAGACTGGCTGCTTTCCATGATCTCTCAGCCACCTGGCTCTGCTAGTTGTACAATCCTAGATAAGTTTACCCTCGTTTTCTGTGCCTCAGTTTTCCATCTGAAAAATGAGATGCAAAGAAGAACTATATCATATGGTAGTTGTGTGGATTAAGTGAGTTAGTATATGTATTTAGAACTGTGCCTGGAGCATAATAGTAACTCAATAAACATTAGGTAGTATAATAATTTTATTTAATGTATAATTGATGTTATTTTATGTTATTCACAATCTTTATTAACAGCTCCACTAATTTTTATTATCCCCAAAATAGTTTACAGCTATGGCATAATCACAAGTATTAAGGGCCTTTCCCTCAAACCATGTTCAGATTAAAGTGGTATCTGTTGATGAAGCCATGTCTTCTAAAATTAGTCATGTCCTGAACAGGCGAATATGTTATACCCAGCCAATCTATGTATATACTCAACCTATCTATCTCTTTAGTGTGCAATGCAATGATATAATAAAGACAAATGCAAACAGAACATGTAGAAACCTTACTATGTGCACAGACTGCATGATACATTTTCTTACAGTGCTGTTTAATCTTTACACAAACACATTTACAAGGTAGCTATTTTCATTCACATTTAAAAGGAATAGGACATAATAACACTTGGATGGTAACGTAATTTAGCCAAGATCCAAATTATCAAGGATGGTTATTAAGTAACATGGTGACAGAACCCAGCCAATACTGTCCCATGAAAGGTGAAAATGGTGAGAAATAGAACACCCACAGGTAGGTCCGTAATCTCAAAGTACTAAAAAGAGTCATTGTTCTTACATAGAGAGGAAAACAGTGTGAGTGCCATTCCAACTAATGACTTTTGATGGCAGCTGAACTCAAGAAAAACAAAAGCTTATCAAGTAAAACCACCGCTCACGTAACAGAGACTGAAAATGAAGCATAGCAACACTGAGTTCATGGTCATGGAACGAGATAAGGGTGGTGGCCAGCACTGAGCCTCAGAGGGAGAACCTTAATGTCAGCAACAAAGGTCATGAAGAGAAGGAAGAGGAGAAAGAGACAAAAAAGGAATACAGAGAAGGGTAAATGAAGAGAAAGGGGAAACTGAGGATCAAGGGACTCCTTGAAAGCATCTGCTTTCGAGCTGCTATTCTAAAAAGATGACCTGCTAGCCACGTTAGGGCAGTGGTCCCCAACCTTTTTGGCACTGGGACTGGCTTAGTGGAAAGGCAATTTTTCCATGGATGGGTTCGGGAGGATGTTGTTCTGACAGGAGATGGAGCTCAGGCATTCCTGTGAGTGACAGGGAGCAGCCATAAATATAGATGAAGCTTCGCTGGATACCGGTTAGTGATCTATGAGTTGGGAACCCCATTAGAGTCCACAGGCCTTGATCCTCACACAGATCCTATGTGTTAACCAGCACAGGATTTCCATCTTACAGGTGAACTTATTATTCCATTTTCCTTTACTATAATGAAATACCTGAGGCTGGGTACTTCGAGAGAGTGGCTTATTTCCCTCACCGCTTTGAAGGCTGGAAGTCCCAACAAGACAGTACTGGTTCTGGCAAGGTCCCCTTGGTCCAATCACTTCAGGCAGATGGTCCCACCTTGGCAAGGGCTGTGAGAGGGAGAAATCGCATGCTAAGACCAGGAGCCACAGAGCAGGGCAAGAGCAGACCCATAATGATCTCTCCCTAGTGTCCACCTCTTAAAGGTCTAGGACCTCTAGCCTCACACTGGGGACCACGCTCCCAACAAAGGAGCTCTGCAGGATCACCTCAAAGGATATCCAAACCAAACAATTATAGACTGTTATAGTTAGCAGGGAATATGTTGTTACATTCAGCAGTGAATATCGATTTTCACAGAAGTTAACCAATGAGTGTGTGATCACAGTGTATTAAGATCTAGGTGGTTCTGAAATTGAAAACAGCCGCAAAGTTTTCCAGTGAAAAAGCTGTTTCTGTCTCCTAATGTCAATCTACTCCATGTATCTGTCAGCTTGTCATGCTGGGGGGACTTGTGTGTTATTGTCATGTGGGGGACTTGTGTGTTATTGTGATGCTGAAAGCTATGCCACCAGTATTTCAGATACCAGCAGGGCCACCCATGGTGGACAGATTTCAGCTGAGTTTCCAAACTAAGTAGACTAGGGAGAAGGACCCGGCAGCCCACTCCTGAAACGATTAGCCATTGAAAATGCTATCAACAGCAGAGAAGCACTGACAAATATAGTGCCAGAAAATGAGCTATCCAGGCTGGAAGGCATTCAAAGACGGCTGGGGAAAAGTTGCTTCCTCAAGGTAGAATGAACCTTAATGGTGAAAAGGGAGGAAAGCCTTTGGGACCTCCATTTGTTAATGTGGAATGTCTCAAAATGAGAAGAAACACAGTGGCTGCAACAATGGGCTCAGACATAAAAAGGTCACATGCATGGCACAGTGTCAGGGAGTGTTTCGTCATGTATGTAGGATCACTATGAGTCAGACCAGACTCTCAAAGGCACCTAACAAAAACGTCAATCTAACAGCCAGCTATTAAGTTTACTGATGTGACGTCTCCTGGGGCAACCTGCAGCCATGCGTGCATTTATCTGCTCAGTGGCTAATTAATGAAACCTGCTAGGGGCCGTGTCCCAGGCTTGACATGAGGGACAGAGAGGTGAATGAGGCAGACAGACTCTGCCCTCAAGGATCTTACAACACGGCGGGAGCAGTGGGTATAAATGAAGGGACGGCAAGTGTGACAGGTGAGGA
Organism: Pedetes capensis; assembly: GCA_007922755.1. NCBI lineage: Eukaryota > Metazoa > Chordata > Mammalia > Rodentia > Pedetidae > Pedetes > Pedetes capensis. The sequence goes on along the minus strand of VMDO01009502.1, from coordinate 54,833 downwards.
TTTAATCTGGGCAATGAGCCTGGTCAAGAAGGAAAAAAATGCTTTCCTAAGGAAGCTGTATTTGAACAACCTTGTAAAGTAGTAGTTGGTTATATCAACACTTTGGAAAGGGAGGATGGGCGGGGGGAACAAAGAGAAAATACAACAGATTACAGCACCTGCTTTTGTGGTCCTGGGGCCAGTGTGGTTGGTTGCATGAGTTGATTTAGCCAATGGTGTGGGAATTGAATGATGTGGGTCATCCTGGGGCAGAAACCGTAGGAGCCAATGTCAGGTTGGCTGTGCACATCTTTCCTTGTTCCTGTGATCATACAAGAACCTATTAAGAGGAGTGTGTCAGTCCAGGGACCCCAGTCCGCTATGAAGCAGAGCCACATGTTAACCACAATGGACAGAGAGGAGCAATGTGCATGAAGCGGCAAGAATGAGTGAGAGGCTGGGAAGCTATTATAAGAATCCTGGGCAGAAAATCATGTGGCTTGGCCGAAGGAAGAAGCATTGCAGATTGGAAATAATTGATACATTGAGAACTATGTGGAAGAAGTAATCAGCAAGGTTTGCCCAGTATCTGGGTAGAGGAAAGAATTGGAAGGAAGGGTGGTTTATAACCACCTCTTGTTCAGTGGCAATAATGTATATCTGGTAATTAGAAGTTCTGTACAGAAATGCTAATCATTGGCTTACTGGCAATTATTTTTAATGGGAAAATTATAGTACATTACCTCTTAACCGAGACCCCTAATCAATGCCTAAAATATATCTTGTGCTGTCGAGTAGGGTCCAACTCACAGTGACCCTCATACAATTTTCAATGGCCGATTGCTTCGGGAGTGGATTGCCAGGTCCTTCTCCCATTTGGGGGTCCTGGGGATTGAACCTGAGTCCTCAGAGAGTGTGGAGCAGCGATCTGCTAACTGAGCTAAACCCCAGCCCAAAATATATCTAAGATACCGTAAAACATGTACACAGAATGGCACCTAGCCTTATCATTGAACAGTTACTGTCGTGAACAACACTGATGTTCTTCATGGCAATGAAGCAGACCTGTGACATTTTGTTGACAAGTAATTTTCTTTTTCACAATGTTCACGTGCATCTTATGTTCTGCCAGTTGGTTTCATATGACAAATTTATTAAGATATAATCTACATGCCATAATATTCTCCACTTAAAATGCACGACTCAGTCGTTTGTAATGTATTCATGAAGTTGCACAACCAACACCACGATCAGTCTGACAGTGTTTCCACCATGGCTTCAAACAGCCCTGTACCCATTATGAGTCAGTCTCCATTTCCGCCCAACACCCCTCCGCATGCAGCGACCACTCTTCTGTTTTATGCCTCTATGTGTTTGCTGATTCTGCATCCTCCATGAAAGTGCGTTCATGTAATACTTGGGCTTTTATAACTGGTTCCTTTCACTTAGCATGATGTTTTCAAGATTCTTCCATATTGTAGCAGGCGTCAGTACCTCAGTCTTCCCTCTTGCCAAATAATATTTCATAGTACAGATTTACTACACTTGGTTTATCCATCAGTGAATAGCCCGCAGCCATAGCCTCCTAGCTTCTGATCTCATCAGATCTCAAAACTAAGCGGGATCTGGCCTGGTCAGTACTTGGATGAGAAACTGCCTGGGAATACTGGGTGCTGTAGGCTTCAGAGAAGGACATAGCACCCCCCAAAAAATCAGCCGTTGAAAACCCTATGAATGGCAGAGAGGTACTGACAATAGTGCCAGGCACAACACAGTGTTGGGTAGGGTTTCACCTGTTGTGCATAGGGTAGCTGTGACTTGGACCTGACTTGACTGCACCTAGCAACAACAATCAGCTAATAGGCACTTGAATTGTTCCTACTTTTTGCTGATTATGAATAATTCCTCGATGAATGAATGTTTGTGTCTACATTTTTGTGGGGCTATCCATGTTCATTTAGCTTGGAGATATATATATATATATATATATATATATATATATAGGTTGCAGATATAGGTATATATATACATATATATATATATATAATATAGTTATTGTTGTTAGGTGCCGTCAAGTCAGTATCCGACTCATAGCGACCCTCTGTACAACAGGGGAAACACTATTGCCAGTGCTTCTCTGCTGTTCATAGGGTTTCCAATGGCAGATTGATTTTTGGGAGGGGGTTGCCAGGTCCTTCTCCCAAGCCTACAGCTCCTGGTGTTCCCGGCGATCTCCCATCCAAGTACTAACCAGGCCCGACCCTGCTTAGCTTCAGAGATCTGACAGGATCGGATGCCATAGGGCTATGGCTGCATATATATATATATATATATATATATATATATATATATATATATATGATTGCTGGCTTGCATGGTACCTCTATTGTTGTTGTTGTTAGGTGCCGTCGAGTCATGTCTGACTCATAGCGACCCTCATAGGGTTTTCAATGGCTGACTGTTTTGGGCTTGCCTTGGGAGTGGATTGCCAGGTCTTTCTCCCATTTTTGCATTGCTGGGAATTGAACTCGGGACCTCAGAGACTGCAGAGTGGTGCTCTACCAACTGAGCTAAATCCCAGCCCTGGTACATCTATAGGAAATGCTACACCGTTTTCCAAAGCAGCTGCGCCGTTTTACATCTCTACCAGCAGCTTACGAGTACAGCAATTTCCCCAGATTCACAAATTTGCCATTACCTTGCCTTTCTTTTTTTGTGACAGAGATCCTCCTGGGTATGTGGTCATCTCCCAGGGAGGGGATTTGCATCTTGCTGATGGCTAACAGGGCTGAGCTGCTTTTCCTGCCCTATTGACATCTACTTTGGAGGAATGTCTGTTCAGATGCTTTGCCCACTTTTTCATTTGACTACTTGTATTTTTATTATTGAATAGTGAAACACTTTTCAATATAGCTAAATGCAGGAAGATTTACTCTTATATTTCCTTTGTAAGAGTTTCCCAGTTTGGGCTGTTTCATTGTAGTCTATGACTTATTTAGAGATGTATTGCTGTTAAGTGACACTGAGTCGCTGTCCGACTCATAGCAACCCTACCTACAACAAGCAAAACACTATTGTCAGTATTTCTTTGCTATTCATAGGGTTTTCAATGGTTGGTTGATTTTTGGGAGTGGGTTGCCAGGTCCTTCTCCCAAGCCTACAGCATCTGGTGTTCCCAGGTGGTCTCCCATCCAAGTACTAACCAGGCCAGACCCTGCTTAGCTTCTAAGATTGGATGGGATTGGACACCACAGTGGTACAGCAAGCTATTTAGAGATAATATTTCTATGATGTGAAGCAGCTGTCTAGCTTCACTCTTTTGCATGTGAATATTCAGTGTTCCAGCATTATTAATTGAAAAACCTATTAGTGGTCTTGGTACTTTTGTAAAAATGTACCCAGGCATGATGGGAAGATTTGTTTATGGGCTGTCCATTCTGTTCTATTGTTCTACGTGTTAGTATGTCAATTTTACGTCAGTAACACACTGTCTTGATTATTGTGGTTTTATAATAGGTCTTGAAATCAATAAATCTGAAGGTCCTTGATTTTTTTTTCAAGATTATTTAGGCCATTCTCAGTTCCTTGAATTCTAATGAGAATTTTAGGTGACCCCATTTTTGCCAAGAAGCAAGCGGGAATTCAGATTGGGTTTACCTTGAATCTATAGATCAACTTGAGGTATACTTCTAACCTGGGCTGGGATTTAGCTCAGTTGGTAGTGCACTGTGCCGCAGTCTCTGAGGTCCTGAGTTCAATTCCCAGCACCACAAAAAACGGGAGAAGGGCCTGGCAATCCACTCCCAAGATAATCCCGAGAAACAGTCAGCCACTGAAAACCCTATGAGAGTTGCTATGAGTCGGATACCGACTCAACAGCACCTAACAACAACTTCTAATCCATCAACAAATATCTTTTTGGCTATATGTTGCTGCTATTAGGTGCCATTGAGTCATATCCTATTATAGTGACCCTCATAGGGCTTTCAATGGATGATTACTTCGGGATTGCCTTGGGAGTGGGTTGCCACATTCTTCTCCCATTTTTGTGGTGCTGGGAATCGAACTCGGGACCTCAGAGACTGCAGAGTGGCAGTTTCTTTTGGCTATATAGGACTTCTCTAATTTTTCTCAACACTGCTTGGTAATTTCCAGAATATAAGCCTCACCCTTGTTAAACTTATCAATTATTTTATTATTGTTGCTGTTGAAAATGGGATTCTTTTCTTAAATTCAGTTTTGAGTTGTTCATTTTTCTGTACAAAGTGCAATTAAGTTTTGAACAGTTCTTTTGTGCTCTGCGGGCTTGCAGCACTCCCTCATTAGTTATGGTGGTATTTAGTGGGTTCCTAAAATTTTTCTATGTACAAGATCATGTGATATATAGTTTTAGTTCTTCCTTTTAGTCTAAGGGCTCTTCCTTCTTTTCTTTTCTCTTTCTCTTTCTTTCTTTTCTTTTCCCTCCCTCTCCTTGTCCCTTCTTTTCTTTTTTCCCTCTCTCTCTCCCTTTCTCTCTCGATCTTTCTCCCCCCCACAACCAAATTGTTCGAACTTCTACTACAATGTTGAATGAAAGACAAAGAGCGGACATTTTTGTCTTGCTCTTGATGGGGAGTGGATTTCACTCTTTCATCAGTAAGCATGAGGTTATCTGTGGCATGTCATCCCATCTTTCACATCCCTTTTCATATTTAGGAGATGCCCTCTCATTTGTAGTTTATTGGGTGATTGTTTTTCATGGAGGGTTATTGTGGTTTGGGGTTTTTATAAAAATACGTTTTCTGTGTTTCTTGAGATGACCACACGGTTTTTATTTTTACTTCGATTGGTATATCAATTGATTTTCAGATGTTAAACCAATTTTGCATTCCTGGGATTAATCCCACTTGGTCATGGCGAGTAGTCCTTTTGAATGCAGCTGGACTCAGTTTCCTAGTAACTGTTGAGGATTTTTTACATGTATATTAAGAGATACAGGCTTCTGGTTTTCTTTTCTTATGATAACTTTGGTTTTAGTGTCAAGGTAATACTGGCCTTAAAGAATAAGTTGGGGAGGATACATAGAAAAATATCACCATAAAAAGACAAGTAAATGATACAGAAGTCTTTGATGCGGGGGTGGGGGGAAGCGTACAGGAGGGTAAGGGGGAACCTATATGAATAATGTACAACAAAATGCATATATGAAAATGTCACAATGAAAAGCATGTCAGAATGAATCACATTAAGGTGTACATTAAAAATTTCCAATAAAAAAAGAATAAATTGGGAAATATTCCTTCTTCTCCTTCTTGGAGTACTTTATGAAGAATTAGTTATAATTTTTATACGTTTTGTTGAGCTTACAAATGAAGTTAACTAGTTGTTGTTGTTGTTGTTAGGTGCCATCGAGTCGGTATCCGACTCATAGCGACCTTCTGTACAACAGAGGAAACACTATTGTCAGTGCTTCTCTGCTGTTCATAGGGTTTTCAATGGCAGATTGATTTTTGGGAGGGGGTTGCTTGGTCCTTCTCCCAAGCCTACAGCTTCTGGTGTTCCCAGGTGGTCTCCCATCCAGGTACTAACCAGGTCTGACCCTGCTTAGCTTCCGAGATCTGATGGGATCGGATGCCACAGGGCTGAAGTTAACTAGAGCTGAATATTTCTTTGGAAGAAGTGGTAAATTAATAATTCAATCTCATTAGTTATTATAGATCTATTCAAACTTTCTTTTTCTGTACTAGCAAGAAGCAGAATTTAGGTACAGATATAAGACAAGATTCTGATTTTTAAAATATTATGGAAAAGTATAGGACAAATAATAGCAAAGATGCTTTTGAAGAAAAACCCCCAAAAGCAGGAGGACTTGTTTTACTGGATACCAAGTAAAGCCACAATCAGAAATGTAGCATTGTAGTGGTATAAAGCTGAACAAATGGATAAGTGGAACAGAATAGAATGCCCGGAAAAAGACCATACACAGAGAGAGAATAGGTTTTGTTTGATAAAGGTGAGAAGACAATGCAGTAGAGGAAGGAGAGACTTCAGCAGGCAGTGCTGGGCCAACTGGAAAAACTTCTGAGAGTGAAACTTGACTTCTACTTCAGAGGAGGAACAAGTTCTAATGTTCTATAGCATAGCAGAGTAACTGTAATTCGCAATTAATTGTGTATCTTATAAGGAATTAGAAGGGAGAAGTTCAAAAGTTCCCAGCACAAAGAAATGATAAAGGTTTAAGGAGATAGAAACACTAATTAAGGAGATAGAAATACTAAATACTCTGACTTGATTACTACACATTGTAAACGTATCAAATTATCATACTGTACCATGTAAACATGTATAATTATTATATGACAATAAAAATCTCAACTTCTGAAAGAATCCAAAATCCAAAATGCTTCTCGTCCCAAATATTTTGGATAGGGATACTTGATCTGTAACTGACTTTGAGGAAGGACCAGAAAGTGGTCCACGTTGTCTGGAAGGATGGTAAGATTAGACGTCATGACTGATCTGCATAGTAATTATATGGGTATTGGCTTTGTGATAATGTATTAAGATGCTTATAACTGTTTTGTGCAATTTTACTCATATATAAAAGCTTGAATATGAGAGAGTCGAAAGAGCAAGTCTGTCTTTCATTCCTGTGTCCAAGACTGAGCTCCCCTGCCATGACAGGCATGGTCTTCACTTTGAGTCTGACATGGTACCTAGACAGGCTGTGCTTGTTCCACTGCATGCCACACAAGTTTGGCCATGAAGGAATGGGGAAAGAGGAAGAGCTGGCCATGGATGTATTTATATAAGTAGTTTTGTACTCAGGGTCACTATGAGTCGCACACTGACTCAATGGCACCTAACAACAATACATCTATAAATAAGTCATAGACTGAAATAAAACAGCCCAAACTGGGAAACTCTTACAAAGGAAATATAAGAGTAAATCTTCCTGCATTTAGCCTATATTGAAAAGTATTTCGCTGTTCAATAATAAAAATACAGGTAGTCAAATGAAAAAGTAGTTTTTCTAGGAAAAACTAGAAAATGTTGCCACATTTTTGAGGGAGAGTCAGTAACTAATAATAAGTATACACTGCCTCAGATTCAAAGCTTTGAAATTAAAACAAAATACTCTCTATGTACCACTATATTATTATTTCTAAATGTCCTGAATCTTCCAAGTGGGGGAAAAGCATTTCAACTTGAAATTTCAAAGATAAGGGAGAAAAAAGAAGAGAGAAGAAGAAGATTCAGAGAAAGAAACACCAGATTTGTTATTTTGGAATTTGTGCTTTGCTGTATAACATAACCTATGCAAAAGGCCAGGAACTAAAGGTGATTTTATTAGAATGACTACTATTGTTGTTAGGTGACATCGAGTGGGTGTCCGACTCATAGTGACCCTCATAGGGTTTTCAATGGCTGACTGTTTCAGGATTGCCTAGGGAGTGGATTGCCACATCCTTCTCCCATTTTTGCAGTGCTGGGAATCGAACTCAGGACCTCAGAGACTGCAGAGCGGTGCTCTACCAACTGAGCTAAATCCCAGCCCTTAGAATGACTACTAGTAATTTTAATTTCTAATTAATAGATTAGAGAATTCCCCCCACTTACAACCATCAGGGAATGCTGGATTAAATCAAGCAAGATGTCAAATCAGTCAGCTCCATGTTCTTCCTCTTGCATTTTGATTTCCTGTCAAACTCTTAGTTTCTTATTGGCAGAGATTGACTGCCATAGAAGCTTCTCCAGCAAAGGGACAACCTGGGCCCTTCAAATTAAAATTCTGTAAAGGCAAACAAACCAAAATGCCATGAATCAACCCAGAAACATAGGGTTAAATCTTCTCCGCATTGACCTGGCCATTAGTTTTTGGATCTGATCCCCAAAGCACAGCCCAGGAAAGAAAAAACAGACAAGCGAGATTACATCAAACTCAAGAGATTCTGCCCAACACAGGAAACACTCAAGACTGAAAAACAGCCTTGGGAATAGGAGAAAAGATTTGCAAGCTGTCTCTCTGATAAATGACCGATGTTCAAAATAAGGCACTCAACAGCAAAAACATAAATAAATAATAAAACAAAAAGCATCAAAAATGATTTAAAGGTGGGCTAAGGTCATGATTAAATATTTTTCAAAAGAATACATACAAATGGACAGCAAGAATATGAAAGAATCCTCAGCATCATTAATCATAGAGGAGACGGGAGTCAAAACCAAGATTAAATACCTCATCACACTTAGGATGGCCACTTTCATCAAAAGGATGAAAGTCAACGTGTACTGGGGGAAATAGAAAGGGAAATTTGTATATTGGCGATGGGAACGTAACAGCACAATCATTATAAAACACAACATAGAGTTTCCTCAAAGAACCAAAAATAGAGTCATCACATAATGCAACAGTCCTACTACCAACCATATATTCAAAGAAAATGAAATCTGTATGTCAAAGAGATGCCTGCACTTCCATGATCACTGCAGCATCATTCATAATAGCCAGGCTGTGGAAACAACCTAAGTATCCACTGATGGATGAAAGGATACAAAAAAATTTGATGCATCTTTATGTATGTATATATACATCCACATATATGTATACAAGATGCTCTTTCCAATAAAGCAACCAACTGACGACTTATGACCACATACAGTATATGTTGTTGTTTGTTGTTGTTGTTGTTAGGTGCCGTTGAGTCGGTATCTGACTCATAGTGACCCTCTGTACAACAGGGGAAACACTGTTGTCAGTGCTTCTCTGCTGTTCATAGGGTTTTCAATGGCAGATTGATTTTTGGGAGGGGGTTGCAGGTCCTTCTCCCAAGCCTACAGCTTCTGGTGTTCCCAGGTGGTCTCCCATCCAGGTACTAACCAGGCCTGACCCTGCTTAGCTTCCAAGATCTGACCGGATCGGATGCCACAGGGCTACCGCTGCAGGCATGTTGTTGTTAGGTGATGTCAAATCGGTATCCAACTCATAGCGACCCCACCTACAGCAGGTGAAACACTATTGTCAGTGCTTCTCTGCTGTTCACAGAGTTTTCAATGGTGGATTGATTTTTGGGAGTGGGTTGCTGGGTCCTTCTCCCACAGTATATGTATTTTATAACATATATATATATATATATATATATATATATATATATATATATATATATACACACACACATACATACATACATACATATATGTTGTTGTTGTTGTTAGGTGCCGTTGAGTCGGTATCTGACTCATAGCAACCCTCATAGGGTTTTCAATGGCTGACTGTTTCAGGATTGCCTTGGGAGTGGATTGCCAGGTCCTTCTCCCATTTTGCAGTGCTGGGAATTGAACTCGGGACCTCAGAGACTGCAGCGCAGCGCTCTATCAACTGAGCTAAATCCCAGCCCCGCAGATACAGTGAGAGTCACTTGTAATCTCAGTGTTTGAGAGGCTAAAGCAGGAGGATCACGAGTTCAAGAGCAGCCTAGGTCACAAGGTGAGACATTGTAAAAAAAAAAAAAATCTAGATTAGTCAGTCACTCAGCAAACACTTGAGCTCCTGCCACTAGCCTGCCATTGAAAACCCTATGAACAGCAGAGAAGCACTGAAAATACTATTTTGCCGGTTGTACACAGGGTTGCTATGAGTTGGATACCGACTCGATGGCACCTAACAACAATAACCCAAGGGGCCAGGGCAGGGTGGATCATGGTGATCTCCAAGATTTCTGGTGACCCTCAGATCATTGTGTGCACATGGCGCATATGTTCATTGAGGGCATAGCCTTATAGCACAAGCCATATGGAGCCAATAAGGGGTCTGGGCTACCACTGGAGGTGCAATATCTCATATCTACACAGAGCATAGTGAACTTGTTTTGCTGGGACTCAGCTATAGCTGAATGAAATGCGTAGGTTAATGTGCTCTTTAGAGTGGAGTGGGGACACTATGGGACACACTGGTGACATCACATGATGGTCTGGCTGCTGGCAACCTGAGGTGGATGTGGTGCTAAGAGGATGTTACAAGGCTGGTGTATTGTAGAAGAGAAGGGAGGAATGGTGTAAGCAATGTGATGTGGACAGGCTCCAGGGAGCTGGAGTCAGCAGGACAATGCCAGAAATATTCCTAAGAGTTGTGAAGAAATTGTAGAGATGGCAAGTGAGTTGTTGTTGTTGTTGTTGTTGTTGTTAGGTGCCATCGAGTCGGTATCCAACTCATTGTCACCCTCATAGGGTTTTCAATGGCTGACTGTTTTGGAATTGCCTTGGGAGTGGACTGCCATGTCCTTCTCCCACTTTTGCGGTGCTGGGAATCGAACCTGGGACCTCAGAGACTGCAATGCAGCGCTCTACCAACTGAGCTAAATCCCAGCCGTGCAAGTGAGTAGTAGGGGCAATTAGAAATTGGATGGGTGCTGGGGAGAAGTTCTGCAGACTTGGGTCCACACACAACTCGCTAGGACAGTTAGTGCTAACCCTTTGGTGGATCCAACATAGAAAATCAGGTTAGGTGCATTTAGTTTTTCAGAAAAATGCTCATCATTTAGTATTCACCCCTTTCCTCTGTGTCCTGCACATAGTTACAATAAAATAATGGGCTTGTGTGTGAAAGGCAGTCAGCTTGGCTTCAGTGTCCATAGGTTATAGCTGGGGCTTAGGAGGACATCGTATAAATTTGTTAGCAATTTTAGAGGAATAAAGAAAATTGTAAGATGCAATTCTGCTCACTTAGGTCGTAGCCTCTATTTTTCAGGGAAAAATTCCAATTCTCCATCCACACTGACCTTGTCCACTTAGATCTGACTGCTTTGTGTCTTGTACTGAAAACAGAGTTGGCAGAATAGAGGTTCCCCACCTCATAGTGCCATATGCGCTGGGAAATTGAAACATAAATGGGGTTTCGCACCTGAGATATTTGAAGACAACCCTCGATGTATTTGTCCACCTTTCATACAGATACTCCCGGGAAAGGCAGACCTGAGGCTTCCTGTGGCAAACTAGGATTCATTTGGCATGAAATGTGCAAGCCCAATTCCAAACACTAATTCATCTTCATCTCTTCATTGTTTCCAGTGGAAGACGTTGAATGTTTATCTGTTCTATTGTGTCTTACAAGTAGCTGAAGAGTGAGGTGAACCCTGGACTCTTTTTCCTTCCTAGGGGAGATTTTCTCATTGGTCCTGAGTTGGTTAAAGACTCAGTCTACAAAGGCCAGAAAACTAATTGTGTCCTAGGGATCTGAGTGATCTCAGCATAGGGAGGTGGTGGCCATCTGGCCATCTCACCATGGAGAGCCTCGAGGGGCCAGGTCTGGTGGGATGGCACAGCCAGATACCTGGTGGCTGTCTGCATGGGCAGGTCCCTTGGGGCCTGGCTGGAAACACACTGGGTTCTCCTGAATTTCTGTGGCCTCCAATGATACGTGTTCCAACCTGGGAGAGGAGGTACAACTTGTGAATGGCAAACAGGCTGCCTCCTCTCTTCTTGTCCTCACAACTCTAAATTCCTTAGAAAAAGAGTAAGCATTCTAAGATATATATGTTGTTGTTGTTGTTGTTAACTGCCGTCAAGTCGTGTCCAACTCATAGCGACCCTCATAGGGTTTTCAATGGCTGATTGTTTTGGGATTGCCTTGGGAGTGGGTTGCCATGTCCGTCTCCCATTTTTGTGGTGGTGGGAATCGAACTTGGGACCTTAGAGACTGCAGAGCAGAGCTCTACCAACTGAGCTGAATCCTAGCCCCATAAGATATGTGTCTGACTCATTGCGACTCTATGTATAACAGACTCTATGTACAACAGTGCTTCTCTGCTATTCATAGGGTTTTAATGGCAGATTGAGTCTTGGGAGTGGGTTGCTGGGTCCTCCTCCATGTGTGTGTGTGTGTATATATATATATATATATATATATATATATATATATATATATATGGGACTGCATAAAATTTCATATGTATAATTTCATATATATACACATATATGTATATATATGAAATATTTATATATATATCATATAAATTTATATAAATATATACACATATATATAAAATGTCCCTTTAGTAAAGCAAGTAAGGTGGGACAAAAGAGTCACAAGACAGCTGCCTGGTTATGTCTCAAAAAAGGACAGAATTACAGAAGGGAAAGCAGTTTCAAACTCAAACCTTATCCATATTTTGAGCCCACACACGGCTTATTGCTGTTTTAACATTTTCATTACTTAAAATTTCTCTCAAAAATAAAATCCCTATGCAGGTAGCCCTCACATCAGTTTTCTTGGTAGTTGTGTCAAAGTTCTTGGTTCTCAGTGGGAGATATTCCAACCTGATCCTGGGGTGAAAGCCCTTTTCCTTTCAATGTCCCCTCAAATACCCTGTGTTTCTATCCTGCCTCACTCCCAGGTGTAAAGGGTCAGTGAGTGAACAGGACTGACGCCATCTTGGGTAGGACTCTAGTGGGAATAGAAAATTTTTACTGTCTGTTCTCCTTCTATACTTATCACTTGCATAGTTTAGGTCAAGAATGTGGTTTTACACCCTATGTTAATGTTAATCTTTAACTGCTTTTCTTAGCCTCTGTACCAATGGCTTATTGCTTACTATTCACCTACGTGACCCATGTCAGGAACTTGAAAGAGCCCCTAAAGCTAATGCGTGCCCCACAGGATGTGGGTTTTGCCTTTATAACCCCCCCCACAACTGTTCCTTGGGGAAATGGGTTTTAGAGAGATGTTAGTTCTCTGTGGCCACTGGCTTAATAAAGACTCCCTTTTAATTGGCTTTTTGCTCCTTTGTGGTGTGGTTTTGATCGCAGGTTACAACACCAGGGACTAAAGAGACTAGAAAAAAGAACATCTTACCTAGATAGGCAAGTGCTAAATCTGGTGGCAGCCTGTCCTGCTAACAAGGAAGGAGGACGGAGTGTAAATGGCAGGGAGTGGGAGCAGCGCGCCAGAGGGGCCCTCCTGCTAAGCCCTCTCCTGCTCTACCCACATCTGGGCTCTTCCCCGCCCACTGCACCTTGCCCAATGTCTGGGAAGTCTAGATTCTGCCAGACCACATGTTAGGGGGGCTTCTTTACATTGACTTGACAGGGAATCACTGTGCATGTAAAGATGTTCTCATTTGAAGGACAGGAGTGTTAGGTGGTTGGCTTAGGCATTAGCAGGAAACATGGAGAAAAGAGGCATTAAAAATGACTTCTGCCATTCAGCCGTGATGGATAAAGCCACGTGCAAGAGGACACTGGAAAGACATTTTCAACAGATCACACACCGTAATCCAAAGTCATGGAGCCACTTTACAAAACAAAGACCTTAGGCTTACATCACACCGGGAGTCCAGAGCTAGTGCCCAGGGCTGAAGTCTTGCAGTGTGTGCCCCAGGTTGAGGAAAACTGGAGGGAACAAGTGCCTGCTCTCTTTCATCTTCCTCCCTTCCTTTCTCTTTGCTCCTCAGCCTCCTCTCTTCCCTTTCCAGCGACCGCATGCACACCTCTCCCTTCCCTCCAGCCCACCATCTTCTCTGTCTATTCCAGGCACATTTCCTTCTAAAAGTCTGCTAAACTCTCTGGTTATTTCTGACTTTACCTTCCCCTGAGGAATAAAAATATCCTAACACCTCACCCAGAGAACGCTGGTTTTTCCAAATTCCTCTCTGGGTCTACCGAAGCTTCTCCAGGCCCCTCAGTTTTCCCAATAATTATTCCTTAAAAGTGTTGTTGTTGTTAGGTGCCGTCGAGTCGGTATCCGACTCATAGCGACCCTCATAGGGTTTTTTACTATCTTTCAATAAACCTTATCTATATTATCTACTATGACTTTTGTGTCAGATCTTAAATTCATTTATATGCCAAGTGTAAAGAGGCCACTGAGTTGACAGGACCATCACCACCTTATGTAGCCCCTCTCCCTTCAAGAAACTATATACTGGAAGAATTTCTTAACTGTTTGATTTTAACCACCTCCCTGCCCAATTAAATTGTTGCTTCTTAACCACTGATTGATTGCCTATCAGCTGCCCTTTTGCTTCTGTACCACCCTGCTTACACAACAGAACCTGAGTGATTGTTACTGAAACTGCTTGTTTTTGTTTTTGTTCTTATGATACAAATCCTACCAGGAACTTAGAGATTGCATACAAATCCTACAACTTGGAGATTGTAAGCTTGCCAAAATTTGCCCTTATAAGCCCCCACCAACTGTTTATTGGGGTCATGGGTTTTTGAGAGACACTAGTCCTCCATGGCCAGTGGCTCAATAAAGACTCCCTTTAATTGGCTTTTTCTCCTTGTGATATGTTTCTGATCTCCGGTTACAACACAAGGATAGAGGTTTTGCTGCCACATTCCCAGACCCATGCTCTGGCCCCCGCTACCTGTACTCCCTGTCTCCCTGGTAACAAGAGGTCCATCTGTTTGCACATTTTGGACTGTCTGCCTTTTGGTCATATTATTTGGGAGACACGTGGAGTGTCGGTAGGCGGATCTGGAGTATGGATTCTTGAATCTGACACCAAAACCTTGGTCCTTATATTTGGTGCATAAAAGAATTTATACCCAATACAGAAGTTATTGTATAAAATATAGATAAATTTTATTAAAGTTGTTGTTGTTGTTGTTGTTGTTGTTAGGTGCCATCAAGTTGGTATCCGACTCATAGCGACCCTCATAGGGTTTTCAATGGCTGACTGTTTCGGGATTGCCTTGGGAGTAGATTGCCAGGTATATACCTTTAAGGAATAATTACAGAGAAAACTGAGGCACCTGGAGAGGTTGAGGCAAACCTGGAAAGGAAATTGGAAAAACCCATGTGCCTTGGGTGAATCAACATAAGGAGGTTTCCGTTCCCCAGGGGACAATACAAGAGACAGAAAACAGGAGAGTTAAGCAGGCTCTTAGAAGGAAAGTGACCTTGAGTAGACAGAGAACATACTGGGTGGAGAGAAGGGAGAGATGTGCACAAGGTCACTGGGGAGAGAAGAGTGAGGAGTGGAGGTGAGCACTGGAGAGGAAGAGAGAGGAGCAGGAAGAGAGAGCGAGCACACGTTCCCTCTAGTTTTATACAAACTAGGGCACACCCAGTGTGACATCAGCCCTGGGTGCCCAGCTCTGGACACCTAGTATGAGGTGGGCCCGGGGTCCTTGTTTTGTAAATAGCTCAACGGCTTGGGTAGAGTATGGGACCCATTTGAAAATGTCCTCCCAATGTCCCCAGAGATGCACGTGGCTTCTTCATCATGGTGGACAGGCAGGAGCCATTTTCAATCCCTTTTCCTCCATATTTCCTGCTAATGCCTAAGCCACCTACCTAACAGTTGTAGGAGAGGAGTCCAAAGTCAATTTGCAAAGTTGCAAATGCCTCCTTCTACCATGGAAAGTTGTCACAATTAGGAATATAGAGCTCAGGTGGGGAGCAGTGGCTCATGCCTATAATCTCAGCAACTTGAGAGGCAGAGACAGGAGGATCACAGGTTTGAGGACAGAGGAGGCAGCCTGCATAACTTAGTGAGACCTTATCTCAAGATAAAAAATAAAAAGGTGTCTGGAGGTGCAGCCCAGTAGTAGAGATTTGCAAGGTATGTGTAAGGCCCTGGGTTCAACTCCCAAGTAACACAAGAAAAAAAAAGAATATATATATACATATATATATATATGTGTGTGTGTGTGTGTGTGTGTGTATATATATATATATATATATACACACATATCATGTCTTGCAAAAGCTTGTGTATGCCTTTTCCCATGATTACACAAAATTTAGCCTCTGTCATTATAAAAATAAGTTTAGTCATAAGGAAAAAATAAAACTAAAAACACTTAAAGTTGAAATATTAGAGGAAAAATGAATTTACTCAAATAGGCTTGCTAGTTTTTTTATTAGAAATTTTTAATGTACATCTTAATGTGATTCATTTTGACATGCTTTTCATTGTGACATTTCCATATATGCATTCTGATAAACATTATTCATATAGGTTACCCCTTACCCTCCCCTATGCTTCCCCCCTCCCACCCTTCCCATCTAAGTTTCCCATCTAAGTCTTCTCTATCTTTTACTTAGTAGTATTTTTCTATATGACCTTGGGTTCCAGTTCTTTTTAAGGTAGAAACTTTTCCTGTAGTGGTCTTTGTTTTTATCCTGTTAGAACAATTACATGCGATTTCTAGTTTTTAAAAAATATGAAACATATTCATGTGCTTATATTCAGCTGGGCGTGTAGCTCAGTGGTAGAACACTGGCCTCACATGACCATGGCCTGGGGTTCCATCTCAGCGTGTGTGTGCATGTGTGTGTGTACATATATGAAATATGTTAAAACCTGTGTCTGTGTTAGAGTCATTAACACTGTTTATGAATTCTCCTCTGAGTTAAAAGAGCATCAGATTTGAAACTGGCTTCTTACAACAGCAGAAAGGCATTAAACGGCTGTGAGTTACAAGCCTGTTGATAACATTATCTTCATCCGTAAAGAAAAAAATCATTAAGCCAGGTGTGATAGCGCACGCCTGTCATCCCAGAGGCTCGGGAGGTGGAGGCAGGAGGATCACAAGTTCTAGACCAGAGGCAGTCTACGTAACTTAGTGAGACCCTGTCTCAAAAAGTAAAAACATGGACTGAGGGTGCAGCTCAGTGGTCTAGCGCTTGCAGAGCACGCGTGAGGCTCTGAGTTCAACCCCCAGTACCGCAAAAAAAGAAAAAAAGAAAAAAAGAAAAAGAAAAAGAAAAAGAAAAAAATCATTGAATCAGGAAAAGGAGTCTTGGAAAGTTTTCCTTCCATTCATTTAGTTGTGAAATTAGAAAGGCTGAAAAATAAACAGATACTCATACACAGCTCTTTCTTCCAAGAATATGTATCCACAGAAAGGACATCGCAAAGCTAGAAATAGTCAAGTAGAGCCTGCCTTTTTTTGGGAGGGTGCACACATACCAGCTGATACTTTAAGTAACAAAAGCCTGTTCTTCTCTTCAGCTCTTTTGTGAGTTGCCAGTTTTTGTTTTAGGTCATGGCTGGGTCTGTCCCCATACTATTAACTGGTAATTAAATGATAGCCAGTCAAGAGATGACTGTAATTGGAAGTCCCCCAACTCACCGAGGTATCTTAGATGTACTAAACAGAGTTTAAATGCTAATTTTCTACCAATTGACTCCTTTGCCTCCCAGCCTTCTTTCCCACATAATACTTGCTATAAATGTACCCACTGGACTGTCTCAAAACTTAAATTACACTATTCATATACAATACATTTATAATAGTATATATTCTTCCATTTTACTCCCTAATGAAAAGCTGTTTACTCAAAGCCATAGAATATGTTGTTGTTGTTGTTAGGTGCTGTCCAGTTGATATCCGACTCATAGCGACCCTCATAGGGTTTTCAATGGCTGACTGTTTCAGGATTGCCTTGGGAGTGGGTTGCCACGTCCTTCTCCCATTTTTGCGGTGCTGGGAATCAAACTCGGGACCTCAGAGACTGCAGCGCAGCGCTCTACCAACTGAGCTAAATCCCAGCCCCCATAAGAATATAGAAAGTCATTAAAGGCAAATCCTCTGCAGAGCCATCAAATGGGAATGCAGATCCATCTGCTTCTGGAGACCTATAGTTTCTTACTGGAAAATTGTTACATTTAAGTTTAGGACTATTTTAACTTCAGTTACATTGAGTGTATACCCTAACAAGATTATTTTCTCCAATCATGTTATCAGAAAAATAGTATTCACAGTGAGAACATTAAGAACAATAATATGATAACAAAAGCAGTGACAGAAAGAAGAAAGGTAATGGCTTCTTCACGGCGGAACTTTACAATGTAATTAGCACTTGATGGAACAATCTTGCAAAAGTAAAAGCCTTCCCATTCTTGACTTATTAAAAAGCTAAATATGTAATTATATTGTGAATTATTATGTATGCCCCATTTTTCCCTAACAATGAGAGAAAGCTCTTTTTCTTATGGAAATTATTTCTAAAATGCAAAAAAAAAAAAAATGTGTAACTATGAGTATGGGAAGCAAAAACTAAAGCTGGACAAAGTTATTTTTATTCTAACACTCTAAGGTTAAAATGGGGAAATTGAATGCATGAGACTCATTTTCTTATGAATAAAGTGGGCTGGGATTTAGCTCAGTTGGTAGAGTGCTGCGCTGCAGTCTCTGAGGTCCCTAGTTCAATTCCCAGCTCTGCAAAAATGGGAGAAGGGCCTGGCAATCCATTCCCTAGGCAATCCCCAAACAATCAGCCATTGAAAACCCTATGAGGGTTGCTATGAGTTGGATACCGACTTGACGGCACCTAACCACAACAAGAGCACACTTTCTTTTCTTTCTTTTTCTTTCTTTCTTTCCTGGTGTTTTTTAGGGATTGAGTCCAGGGCCTCACTCATACTTTGCTCTACCACTGTGCTGCACCTCCAGCCATTATGTATGCATGTATGTATGTATGTATTTATTATTATTATTTTTTGAGACAGAGTCTAAGTTACACAGGCTGCCTCTAGACTTGAACTTGCAATCCTCCTGCCTCCACCTCCCAAAGCACTGGCATGACATGCATGTGTCACCAAACCAGATGCAACTTTCTACACAATATTGCTGGAAAATAGCCTGAGATAATGACACTTCATTGTAGGCATGTTGTTGTCAGGTGCCGTCAAGTCGAGTCAGATTCATAGCAACCCTATGTACAACAGAATAAACACTCCCCGACACTCTGCCATGCCCAGCACTGTCAGTGATTCTCTTCTATTCACAGGGCTTTCAATGGCTGATTGTTTTCGGAGTTAGCTGCCGGGTCCTTCTCCCAAGCCTACAGCACCTGGTGTTCCCAGGCTGTCTTCCATCCAAGAACTAACCAGGCCCAACCCTGCTTAGCTTCTGAGATCTGATGCCAGGGTGGTATGGCTGTTGGCTCACAGTAGGCATTGTAGGCAGAATGAAGTGCTCCTAGTAAAAGCTGACATCATTAGCTGAATCCAGGTTGTTGGGTCACAGATAACTTTAATTTTCTCCCCTATGACTTCCTAAAATGTGTGTGTGTGTGTGTGTGTGTGTGTGTGGTTGCCTCCCAGCCTTCTTTCCCACATAATACTTGCTATAAATGTACTCACTGGACTGTCTCAAAACTTAAATTACACTATTCATATACAATACGTTTATAATAGTATATATTCTTCCATTTTACTCTCTGATGAAAAGTGTATGAGTTGGATACCAACTCGACAGCACCTAACAACAACAACATATTCTATGGCTTTGAGGTGTATATATATATATATATATATATATATATATATATATATATATATATATATATATACTTATACACACACACACACACACACACACACACACATATATTACTTTTACCCCCATAAAAACTTGGCATACTTCCATTTTGAAATACACAGGCACTTACAGAATCGTGATTGTTGTTATTAGTATTAACAATTTCAATTGAAAAAGGACGTGCAGACCAATGGAAGAGAAGAGAAAGCTCAGCAGTAAACATATACAAGGACAGCTGATCCTTGATGAGGGTGTCAAGAGTACCCAACAGGGGTCACCTATTCAACAAATGGTGCTGGGACACTGGATGCAACATGCAAATAAGGTCCTCATTTTACATCATGGGCAAAAATTAACTCCAAATGGATTAAAGATGTAAAGGCAAGGCCTGAAACTCTAAAGACATTCAGTAGAAAACATAAACCTTTCACAGTCTTGGTATGGGTGTTGACTTCTTGGTTATAACACCAGAAACACAAGCAAGAAAAACAAAATCAAACCAATGGGGGGGACCACATCAAGCTGAACAGGTTTCCCACTGCACATAATCAACAGAGCAAAGGCAGCCTGCAGATCGGGGAAAATATTTGCAAACCATATATTTGATAAGGGATTAGTATCTAAATATCTTGATATTTGATAAGGGATTAATATCTAAAATATGTTAGGCATACAACACAATATAAAAAATGGAAACAAACAGATACACACAAATAACCCTATGAAAAATGGGCAAAGAATCTGAGTAGACATTTCTCCAAAGAAGACATACAAATGGCCAACCGATATAGGAAAAGACACTCAACATCACTCATCAGGGAAATGAAAATCAGAATGACAGTGGGTTATCATCTTACACCTTTCAGGGTGCACATACCAAAAATAAATAAACAAAAGATAAGTATCAGTGAGAATGTGGGGAAATGGAAATGCTGTGTGGGCAAGTAAAATGACACAGCTATGATGGAAAATAAATATAGAAGTTTCTCAAAATATTGAAAATATAATTGCCATATAATCCAGCAATCGCACCTCTGGGTGTATATCCGAAAGAATGGAAATCAGAAGGTTGAAGAGCCATGTGCATCCGAAATCACTGCAGTGCTACTCACAATGGTAGAGACTGGAAACAATCTAAATGTCTACTGATAGATGAAAAGAGAAGGGAAATGCGGTGGGTCCATGCAATGGAACTTAACCCCTCCCCAGAAAAAGAACTTCTTACTCAAATGTGATGGCACATGCCTGTAATGCCAGTAACTTGGGAGGAGGAGGCAGGAGAATCACAGGTTCAAGACCAGAGGCAGCCCATGTAACTTAATGAGATCAGGTCTCAAGACAGAAAGTAGAAAAGGGGCTGGAAGTGCAGCTCAGTGGTAGAGTGGTTACAAAGTATGTGCAAGGCCCTGGGCTCAACCCCAAGCACTGTAAATAAGTAAGTAAGTAAATAAATAAATAAACAAATAAATATTTTTAAAAAGAAATTCTATCATATCCAACAACATGGAGGACGTTACACTAAGGGAAATCAGCCAGTCACAGAAGGATAAATACTACATGATTCCATTTACTTGTTGTTGTTAGGTGTTGCTCAAGTAGGTGTTCAACTCATAGCGACCCTATGTACAACAGACAAAACACTATTATCATGCTTCTCTGCTATTTATATGGTTTTCAATGGTGGATTGATTTTTGGGAGTGGGTTGCCGGGTCCTTCTCCCAAGCCTACAGTACCTGATGTTCCCAGGAGGTCTCCCATCCAAGGACTAACCAGGCCTGACTCTGTTTAGCTTCTGCAATCTGAAGGGATTCAATGTTACAGTAGTGCAGCTGCAGGCTCCACTCAACGTTTCTGAAATAGTCAAACTCATGCAAACAGAGGGTGGAATGCTGGTGCAGGAGACTTGGAGAAGGGAGAAATGGAGATCCTCTAAGCAAGGGAGATAAAGCTTCTATTACCCAAATTAAATAAGTTCTTGAGACCTACTGTGTAACATTGTACCTGCACTTAAAAATACTGTGTTGTCCAATTAAAAAAATTGCTAAGATGGTAGATCTCGCATTAAGTATTCTAACAATAAGAAAATAAATCAATAACCCTATTCCTCTACCAATGATTTGTTTAGGAGAAAAATGACTCACACTAAAAGGCCATTACTCAAACCAAGTATTTTGATTAGAAAATGCTTGATTTATACTCACGTTCCTTGGGTTTATAAATTTCACATGAGGGGATCTTCTTTGAGCTTCTATGTATTTCAAAACTTGTTCAAAATTATTAGATTTTGCTGTTACCTGAGCCCAGGACAAGGGGGAGCAAAGCTGAGTTCAAGACACAAATCTACCTGAGTTCCAGAGTGGAAAGCCTCAGGCAACATGTTGAACAAGTTGCTTAAGATCTTCATGTGTAAAATTGACATGGTACTAGTTTCGTGGGCTGGGTTTAGCTCAGTTGGTAGAGCACTGCTCTATGCTATCTGAGGCCCTGAGTTTGATCCCAGGCACTGAAAATAAAAGGAAAAGGACGTGTCAACCCACTCCTGAAACAATCAGCCATTGAAAACCCTAGGAGGGTCTCTATGAGTCGGACCCCACTCTATGGCCCCTAACAACAACTAATTTTGTAGCATAGATGGGCATGATCATTAAGTGACATTCAGTGGGTCCCGTGCGTCTTCTAACATACTGTAGAGTCTCAATAAGTATGGAGTTCTCAACTGCTCCTATGAAATCCGTTTTGCTAGCTGCACCCCTCTCCTTCCCTGTACCCTAAATTTATACACTGAGAATGACATGGAATGACCACAGCTCATGAGCATCACATGGGGTCTGGCGCTATCCATGGCAGCAGTGAAAAGCAAGCCACTGCACCTCCAGCTCTCTCTCATTTCCAGGGCAGCCAGAGACCAGGGGAGCCTCTTTTGCTTCAAATGCACAGGCATCTCCCCCATGAAGAACAGGTAAGGCTGAGCTGAAAGGGAAGGGTGTCTGCATACTTCCAATCCTGAGTTTGGAGGAACAGATAAAAGGCTTTGGGGGTGACATGTTGAAAGAGAGCCCAAGACAGTGAGGAAGAACACATTTGCCTCTGCCTGAGTCAAAGGGCAAAGTCACAGGAAAGTGAGCTTAAAGAGCTCATTGGCTTTCACGTGAGGTGCTAGAATCACTTTATAAAATAGAACATCTTCCAATGAGCACACGGAGTGGGCTGTCTAGGCAGAAGAAGGCCACAGAAAGCTGAACTAGAGATCAAAGAACATATTGGTCATTTCAGAGTCACTTTCCTTATAGGATTAACATGGTAAAAAGTTCTTTATCATGTGAGGCAGGTAAACTTGGCTGTGAATCCAGGAATAAACTGCCCTGTTTCAAAGTTCAGTTTGATTACATGACACTTAGCACTGAGGTTTGCTTTTGTTTGCTGGGGCCTCAGCGGGGAAGTTAGTCCAAAGGGATGCCCGCCCCCATAGCTTTGGTTAACACCTGGATGGCCTTCTGTGTCCTGCATCTCAGAAACTCTGAGCCGCTCGGCAATGAGAGCCAGCAATGGGTGAATTTAAAAGGAAGGTAAAGCCCTGGTGACATTCAAGGATCACAGACTATTATTGCATTTTCCCAGGTTTGGCTCCCAAGAGGAGCTGCTCCCTCGGGTTTGGAGCTCAAGTTGGATCATCGATAATCCCTAGAGCTCATCTTCAATCACCAGTGAGCTCTGGTGTGCAAACTGGGGCTTAAACCGGTCCATCCATCTCCTCGGTGATAATTAATATCGAGCTGAAACTTACTTTTCTTCCATCTCAGATAAGGGGAATTGGATTGTTCTTGTCACACCTCTCAAACTTGTGACATGGTCTAGGGTGACATTAATAACCCTTTGTCACTTATTTGAAGGCAGTAATTACTAATTTCCAAGAAAGAAGGAAAATGGATGGAGTCGTTCGGCAAGATTGGCAAAAAAAAGTGAAGTTTTTGTATAACACAATTACAGGCGAAAATTAATCAGAAAAGTGACCCAGGGTACCCCCCGCTACGGCTTCTGAAGTATTTCAGCAAATTTAGTCTAGGAAGTCACCTTCAAATGTGTAAAGATAATAAAAAGGTATTATGGAGCCAATGACATTTTCAAAGTCTTCAAAAAGGGATAAAGGAAAAAAAATCCAAGAATCCTTTGTCTCTCTGCAGGACTTAGATATCTGCCAGTCCTTCAAGTCTCTTCTACCACCCTCCCTTTGGATGTCCCTGCTTCTTTCTGTTATTCAAATAAGCCCAGTTCTTTGTCGCCCCAGGACCTTTGTATGCATGATACCCTCTGCTGGGGATTCTTTTCCCTTACTCTTCCTATGTTTCTCCTGTGAATCTCCCCTCTAATCTCACTTCTGCAAGGTTTTCCCTGTTTTTGCCAGTCAAGCAATCTTCAGACAGCCATTACCTCCCTGTCCTCTCCCCTTCCATAAGTTCTTCCCATCTGTAACCACAACTGGTGAATATCTTATACATTTATTTCCAACTATAACTGTGGTTATAGACTTCTTGTCTCCCTGTCCTAGAGTCAAAGCCCCATTAAGTCTGCTTATTTCTCTCTGACATGGAGCAGCCGTTGCTGCTAAGCCACAGATAGTACCTAGAAAGGATCTGCAAGGAGGAAGGGTGAACAACTCTTTTGTTCACTTCCTACTAATGATTCAGAACCAGCAATTCAAGTGTTGTTGTTGTTGTTCTTAGGTGCTGTGGAGTCGGTATCCGACTCATGGAGACCCTCATAGGGTTTTCAATGGCTGACTATTTCGGGATTGTCTTGGGAGTGGATTGCCAGGCCCTTCTCCCATTTTTGTGGTGCTGGGAATTGAACTCGGGACCTCAGAGACTGCAGTGCAGTGCTCTACCAACTGAGTTAAATCCCAGCCCTGTAATTCAAGTGTACTTACAGGCAAATATGCAGCATGTCTGGTAACATCCACACAATACACTATTTTAAACAAAATAATTGATCAGGCTGATCCCATCATTGGATGGTATCATTTCCTCCTGGGAAAACTTTGCCATGTTTTTGATAACACGTAGGAAATAGAGTTATTCATTGTCCAGGTTCCCCCAAAGAAAACTATATGGTCAAGGTCACAGGAATATTCAGAAGCTTTGTAAGCTGAAATATGAAGTCCATTTGCCTGGTAAGAAACCACATTGGACTGTCATGAGCAATCAACAGCTTCTTTTCCTGACTTCATATCTAAAGAAATTCAGGGTTCCAAAGATCCTTGTTCAAAAAAGGGTTATAAACAGCACATTCCACCTCTTGACACTTTCCCCAGCCAAAACTGAGTTGGAGCACACATTGTCTCCTGACAAGGACTGTGACCTATGAGTCATCTCTGGTAGGCACATAACAAAGACCTTGTCCTCAAGGGATGACATCCCAGATAGGAGCTGGGGCAGAGCGAGTAGCCCTTCTACACTTTAGGAAGTAGATGACATCTTGTGTTTCCTGAATTTGTAGTCAATTGCTTGTCCCAACTATGACAGTCAGAAAGAATTTACCTTTGAAATTACCATTACAGATGTGCAGTGAAAATTATAATTACAGAAAAAGTCAAGTCATCTCAGCATGCAATTTATGTACATGCACACTCAAATATGTACAAACTAGGAAATTAGGAAGATATTTTTTGCATATCAGTGACAAATTTAGAATCATTAAATATGCATTAGTCACGGCTCATTTTAGTTTCCAAAATAGATCTCAAAGTTCTCTAGAATTTCAATAGAAGCATCTGAGTTAGTGGGCACAACATAGTCCATAGAGCTCTACCAGCCAGGTTGTTGGATCCCAGTGTATTTCTTCTAGAAATATGATCCCCAGCAAACTCTTGATCATCTCGGAACCCCAGCTTCCTTTTCTTTAAAACATGGATAACAAAAGTGACTACCTTAGATGTTTGCTTTGAGATTCAATTAGTTGATATATTTGTTAAAGTTAGTTTGTGACACATAATATGCATTAAAGATAGTTTTTAAGTAAAAAATATATCATGTTTCTTAAATCAGGAGAATACTACACATTCATAGATGGAAATGGCCGAGGGGTATATTCGGCACCATTGGATGCACACCAGACATCTTCCTGATGGCTCTAATTTAATCAAAGATTATTGTTGTTTTTAGGTGCCTTCGAGTTGGTATCCAACTCATTAGCGACCGTACACACAACAGGTGAAACATTATTGTCAGTGCTTCTCTGCTGTTCATAGGGTTTTCAATGGCGGATTGTTTTTTGGGAGTGGGTTGCCGGGTCCATCTCCCAAGCCTACAGCACCTGGTGTTCTCAGGTGGTCTCCCATCCAAGTACTAACCAGGCCAGACCCTGCTTAGCTTCCGAGATCTGACGGGATCGGATGCCACAGGGCTACGGCTGCAGGCTAATCAAAGATAAGCAATAGAAAATATATTTTTAAAATGAAGACATGCATCTTGGATAAGATATTTTAAGATGAAATATAAGCTTCTAGGAAACTTATTTCCTGCAGCTGGCTCTTCAGGATAACCTGCCGACTCTCATTCCTGTCTATTATCTTTAGTGCCTTCCCCATATAATCTGAATTCAGCGCACACTTTCTATTCCACACTTCCCCTTACGTATGCCTTTGTTACCACCACCTGCCATCACTGTGTCTTCCTGCATGGATGCCCATGGAAATACAGGCCCACTGTAAGAGCCACAAAGGAGTCTTCTTGCTAGAGGAACTCTCTCAAATCTACCCTCCTATGTGCATCCCCCTGCCTTAAATTATAGCCAGAACATCATACGCATGTTTCGTGATAGCTGCCACGTACCACCTAATAGTAGCCGTGTGTGCTAACACTCCCACCTTCCCTGGTAGATGATATGCTCCTTCAAATATCATTCCCACCACTTTCTGTCCCCCTCCAAAATACCTAGCCAGTAGCTTTCCACTTATTAAAAGTATGTGGAGGCAACTAGACCCCCTGCCTCCCTAAGAAATCAGGGCAGTTAGAAATCACCCACCCACTGTCACAAGAACATCAATGAAAACACAACTGCATCAAGCTGGTTATCGACTGCAGTTCCATTAAAGTTCCCAGAACAAGGGCTCTGATTAATCTTCCAGCCACAAACTTCTAATGTGTGAGAGGCCCCGTCTGCTTTTCCTCCGGGAGCCTGTTATTTTGGCTCAGCATCTGCAAGGAAGAGTAAGTCAATAAGGTAAACAACACCTTTAATGAGGACCCTATTTGCAAGAAGGCCTAATTCATAACTCAGCATGAAAAGGAAAACTAATCACTGTTCCTGGGAAGTTTAGTGAGAGGTAATTCCATATCTGGTCATGCCCTTGAAAACTCTACTATCTCCATTTTTGTTTTGCTGTTGGAGATCATTGATATCAGGGTTTATAGGAAACAACATAAGAGAATTAACTAATTTTTAAGAAAATATTGGCCCTATCCTCACTCTACATCAGGTACTGAGACAAACAAAGAACCGGACATGATGGAGCAAATCCATAGTCAATCTTCCAACAACTGAACAGGAAATTAAACACAGAGTGAGGCCGGCCATGATCGTGAGCATGAAGATAGACAGAGAAATACATGGGAGCTGGATTCAGTAGGGTTTGGCCACTGCTTATGGAATAAAAGAGAAATCAAGGAGAAAGCCCGGCTGTTTGCTGTGACCCCTCCAAACTCATGAGAAGAGAAACGGATTCATCCGGGGTAAGGTAAGAATGAAGATGGCGACTTTGATATCAGGTGGGTGAGTAATGAAAGGCCATCAGCACATCCTGGGTATAAATGGAAGGAAGCATGAATATCAGCTCAGGAATTTGAGAGGCATAACAATAAAGAGAGGGCTGGGATTTAGCTCAGTTGGTAGAGCGCTGTGCTGCAGTCTCTGAGGTCCCAAGTTCAATTCTCAGCACTGCAAAAATTGGAGTAGAACCTGGAAAATCCACTCCCAAGGCGATCCCTAAAGAGTCAGCCATTGAAAACCCTATGAGGGTCACTATGAGTTGGATACCAACTTGACGGCACCTAACAACAACAACAACAATAGAGATGTAGATTTATTAGGTACAAAGCAACTACCTCAAACAACAGAGTACTTGAGATCCACAAGAGAAAATGCCTTGGGTAGAGCAAAGCAGACACATTCAAGAGTGGTATGGCTTGAGTATGAAGTGTCCTCATGAAAAGCTCAGGTATTGAAGGCTTGGTTCTCAGCTGGTAGTGCTATTTTAAGAGGTTCTAGAAATTTTAGGAAGAGGGGCCTAGCTGGAGGAAGTAGGTCATGGGGGGCATCCTTGGGAGCTGTGTCTTGTTACTGACTCCCCTGCTTTCTCTCTCAGCTTCCTGTCTGCCATCAGGTGAAGAACCTCCTCTACCACCTACTCCCTCCACCATGATGTTCTACCCAAGTGCATGGGGCCAAACAACCATGAACTTTAAACACTCTGGAACCACGAGCAAAATAAGTCATTTCTACTTTCAATTGTTTGTCTTGGGCATTTGGTCACAGTGACTGAAGTGTGACTAATTCAGAAAATTAGCACCAGAGAAGTGGAATTTTTGCTGTGACTAAATTGATCGTGTAGTTCTTAAGCCTTTGTAATTTGTTTAATGAAGGAATTTGGAACACTTTTGAGGAGCAGGGTAGTAAAATCTTAAAATGCCATAATGGAGCTTAAAGGGCAATTCTAAGGGGCACTCCGAAGACCATAATGCCAACAGGAACACAGTGAAGGCCAGGATCATGAAGTTTCAAATGGGAATGAGGACTGCACTGGGAATTGGACTAGAGGTCATTCATATTACATTGTGGCAAAAACCTTATCTACATTTTGCCTGTGTCCTGAGACTTTATAGGAGGCACAGTTAAATGGTGATGAACAAATTAATATGGTGGATACAATTTCACAGAAGTCCCGCACTCAGGCTATGGTATGGTTATTGTTTGCTGTTTTTAGCCAGGTTTCCAGTGAAAATTGGCAGCCAAATACAGAGAAGAAAAGCTTAAGAAACTTGCAGTTTAGTCAAAAAAGCCTGTGTAAGGTTGAGGCTAAGGAAAGTGTGATTTCTGAAGAGATTGGAGCCACTAAAAGGAATCCATGAACCTTGTATCAGGACAAAAGAAAGATGCCTTGAGGGTAGTTCAGGAATCGGCCAGAGCATACCCATTGCAGCCCCAAGGGTATGGAAAAGTAAGCTCACTTGAATGGCATTCCCTTGAGAAGAGCGCTCCTCTGAGGAACCTTGCTATCCCAGGACCACCTAAGAAGTTATTTTTCCAGGATTCATTTCATCCTGATTAGCTGACCAGGCTACTGCAGCCTTGGTCCAATGAGGACCAGCCTGGCAGCAGACCTTTCTTTCACCCATGTGGTGCTGATTTGGGAAGGATGCAGAATGAAAGAGTTGCAGTTTCGTGGAGGCATATACCCGGATTTCAAAGGAAGGCCTGGGAGGGGAGGAATTATGTAACAGGATTGGATTCCTGGCAGGGAGCCTCAGAGAGGGTGATGCATGAAGCTGTGAGGAAGACGCCAGAGATGCAGTAGGAACCCTTGGGAGTTGGAGATGCCAGAAATGTGCCACACATGCCAAGAAGAACTGCAGGTAGTGAGTAGAATCAACCCAAGGGAAAGGCTACATGGGCTGCAAGTGGTAAGGCCATGGAGACAGGCTGCTCAAACCTGTTGGAGTTCACATCAGGACACTGCATATCCCAGATGCTGGACACAGAGCAACAGGATTTAATGTTTGCCCTGCAGGGTTTTGGTCTTGCTTTAGCCCAATTCCTCCCCTTTGGGATGAGAATGTTCATTCTCATGTCTTGGGAGTGTGTAACTTGTTTTTTACTTTTGCAGTGGCTCATAGCTAAGAGTTTGTCTGGAGACTCAGAAGAAACTTGAGCTTTACATGTTTAAATGACACTGGAATTGTTATGCCATTGGGGATCTTGAGGGAGGAGCATTGTGGGATGGACATGAGCCTTCTGAGGGATGGGGAGAAAACATTATATGGTTTGGATATGAAGTGTCCCCCCCAAAGAGCTCATGTATTGAAGGGTTAGTCCCCAGCTTGTTGTTGTTGTTAGGTGCTGTCGAGTCAGTATCCGACTCATAGTGACCCTTATAGGGTTTTCAATGGCTGACTGTTTTAGGATTGCCTTGGGAGTGGATTGCCAGGTCCTTCTCCCATTTTTGTGGTGCTGGGAATTGAACTCGGGACCTCAGAGACTGCAGCACAGCGCTCTACCAACTGAGCTAAATCCCAGCCCCAGTCCCCAGCTAGTGGTACTATTTTGGGAAGTCCTGGAAAATGTAAGAGTTGGGGTCTCACTGGAGGAAATAGATCATGAGGGTGTGTCCTTGGGGACTGCATCTTGTCCTGGGTGCCTGTCTTTTTCTCTCTGCTACTTGTCTGCTATATTCTCCAACTGCCATGATACTCTGCCAAAGCACATGAGGCCAAGCAACCATGGAACAAACCCTCTGAAACCATGAGCAAAATAAATCTTTCCTCCTTTAAATAGTTTCTCTTGAGCATTTGGTCACAGTGATTAAAATCTGACTAATACAGAGATGTAGAGAGAAAACAACCAGTGACAGCCTGAAAGTATAGGAAAAAGTTTCAAGGACAAGTGACTACCTATTCACATCTAATACTACAGAGTGATCAAGAGATCTAGGGGCTCTGCTGAGACAGTGGATTTAGCTACAAGAAATATATGGTGACCTTGAAGAGTGTAACATCAATGAGGAGTCAGTAAGGAATGGATGGAGAGTGACAGCATAAGCCAAAGTGACAGAGACACTAAAAGTAAAAGGTTCCTCTTAGAAGCTTGACTGTGGAGGCAGTGGGCTGTGTCATCTCCAGAAGGGACTCTGGGAAAAGAAGGATTTTAAAATGATGGTTGGACCATAAACATATTTAAAGATGTAGAGGAAACAATCAGTGGTAAAGAAGAGGTGGAAAATTCATGATGGAGAAGAAAAAGTGCAGAGTGGAGGGCTAGAGGAATGGAGAAATTTCAAAGGGTAGAAGATAATGTGGTTGTCCATGATTTTGTCCAAGAAGATTGAGGTTGTCCATGATTTTGCTTTACTTTGTTCTGCAATCAACACCCAGAGAAGCAGCAGTCAAGAAATCAAAAGACACATTGCTTTGGGAAAAGCTGTTGCAAAAGATCTCTTTAAAATGTTGAAACACTGAAATGGAAGCTACCCTTGACTCATGCCATGGTATTTTCAGTCTCTCCTGACATGGAGTCAGGAGAGACCAGTCCCTGGAGAAAGACATCATGTTTGGGAGAGTGGCACGTCAATAAAAAAGGAAAACCCTCAACTAGATGGATTGATATAGTATCTTCAACAATGAGCTGAAACATAAGAAAGTCATGTGTGTGGCACAGTGTTGGGGAGTGTTTCATTCTGTTGTACATAGGGTCACCATGAGCAGGACCCACTCGACAGCACCTAACAACAACGAAACCATACATGCATGTAACGTGCTTTGATCATGTTCATTCTGATTATCCTCCTTTGTCTTCCCTTTCCTTTTCCCAATATCCTTCCTCTTCTTTAATAGCCCCACTTCTACCTTCATGTCATTTCCTTCTCTTTCTGTCTGATTCCATATGTGAGAGAAAGCCTGTGATAATTATCTTTCTGAGTCTTGTTTCCTGTTCCATCAATTTTTCCACAAATGACACAATTTTCATCTTCTTTATGGCTGAATAATACTTCTTTGTGAGCCTCAATATTCTCCTAATCCATTCATCTGTTGACAGGCATCTAGGGTGGTTCCATAACTTAGCTATTGTGAATAGTGCTGCAATGATGATGGATTTGTAGGTGTCTCTCTGGCATGTTGACTTAGATTTCTCCAAGTGTATACCCAGGAGTGTATAGGTGGATCATATGGTAGTTCTATTTTTTTATTTCTTGAGGAATTCCCATAGTGATTTCCATAGTGGCTGCATTAATTTACATTCCATCAACAGTGTATTACAGTGCACTTACTATTTTCTTGTATTCTTTACTATAATCATTCTGAGTAGAGTCAAATGGAATCTTCATGTAACTTTGATCTGTCTTTCCCTGATGGCTAAACATATTGGACATTTTTCATATACTTTTTGTACTTCTTTTGAGCATTTGCCTATTTGTTGATTGGATTACTGGTTTAGTTTTAAAGTTCTCTATGTATTCTGGATAGTCTTGCTATTATTTCCTGAACTATTGGAATCCTATTCAGAAAGCCATTATCTATGTGTATGTCTCAAAATATATTCACTATGTTTTCCTTCAGTAGTTTCAAAGTTTCAGGTTTTACAAGTCTTTGATCCATTTTGAATGGATTTTTGTACAGGGTGAGACACACAGATCTAGTCTCAGTGTTTACATGTGGATACCATTTTCCTAGCGGCACGGGTTAAAGAGACTGTCTATTCCTCAACTTGTGTTTTTTGACACTTTTGTCAAAATCAATGCGTTGTAGCTGAATAGGTTTATTTCTAGGTACTCTCGTAAGTTCCATTGGTCTCTGTGCCTGTTTTTTGTGAGTGCCATGCTGTTTTCATTACTGTGGCTCTGTAACATGTCTCCCCCACTTGAGACAGTGTCTCTCTCTAAGTTACACAGTCTGTCTCTGGCCTCGATCTCTCAGTCCTCCTGCCTTAGCCTTCTGAGTCCCTGAGATTACAATAGTATGCCACAGTGCCCAGTTTGTAATATGTTTTTAATGAGAGGAAGATCACTTCTTCTTTAAACTTTTGCTTCACTTTTGCTTTCCAATACCGAGTGAGAGCTTATGTACCTTCCTCTTCCAATTCTCACTGATTAAACCTGGCTTTTCTACCTTATCTGGGTGTCAGTGTCTCTGCTCAGAGTAAAGCAGAAGTGACTGTCATTCAGGACCTGCTCTGTAGCTCTCTTTGCACTCTCCTGCGCTCCTTCTCTGATGGGACTTCTTGGTTTATTTCGGCAGTTGCCAGTCTTTGGCAGTAGCCAACACTACTTCTCCCAGAAAACATACAAACTTGCATGTGTACAAATTGTATGACTTCAGGAGTCTGGAGGATCATAATTCTCCCAAGGCAAAGTGACCAGCCTAAGAATTCCCTATCCACGGGTTTGCTAATCAAAGTCTGGTCTTTAAATCAGCAGCATCACCTCAGAGCTTATTAGGGGTGCAGAAGCTCAGGCCCCACCCTAACCTCAGCAACTGAATCTGACAAGACCTTCAAATAATCAGTCATCATATTCATATTTGAGTTTATACAAATACATTCTGCAAGAACAAAATTAATTTACGCACACAGTAATGAACACTGTAAGTTATTCCAGTCTTGTCTAGCCTGCAGCCGTAGCCCTGTGGCATCTGATCCCGACAGATCTCGGAAGCTAAACAGGGTTAGGCCTGGTTAGTACTTGGCTGGGATTTAGCTCAGTGGGTAGAGAGCTGCGCTGCAGTCTCTGAGGCCCGAGTTCAATTCCCAGCACAGCAAATATGGGAGAAGGTCCTGGCAATCCACTCCCAAGGCAATCCCGAAGCACTCAGCCATTGAAACCCTATGAGGGGTCACTATGCATAGGATACCGACTCGACGGCAACTAACAACAACAACAACAATTACACCAAAGTGAAAATACTTATGTGTAATAGACAAATCTGGTACAATACTAAATAATAACTTAATATCTCCATGAACCTTATTAAGTACTTTGCTTTGAATGTTGTAAACTGATCAATAACTAAGAGGAAACTTAAAATGGGAGTTCATTTCCCATGTTCTTTTTCTGAAATCATGATATTGTGTCTTAACTTCACACGGCTTATATCTCAAAAAATATCTTAATGTGATTTATGTTGAATGTGAATTCTGTATTTGAGTATTATCATAGTTCATCCAGGCTTCTATAACAAAATATCTAAGGTTGGGTAATTTATAAATGACAGGACCTATTGTTCACAATAGCATCTAGGTAGTCCAAGATTAAGGCGCCTGCTGATCAGTTATCTGGTGGGATCTCATCTATCATACATGGTGTCTGCTATGTGTCCTCACATGGTGGATGGAGCAAACAGCCTCCCTGAAGCCTTTTTTATAAAGAGACTAATCCCATTCATGTCTGCAGCCATAGCCCTGTGGCATACAATCCCGTCAGATTTTGCAAGCCAAGCAGGGTAGAGCCTGGTTAGTACTTGGATGGGAGACCACCCAGGAACACCAGGTGCTGCAGGCTTGGGAGATGGACCTGGCAACCCACTCCCAAAAATCAATCCGCCATTGAAAACCCTATGAACAGCAGAGAAACACTGACAATAAAGTTTCGCTTGTTGTACATAGGGTCACTATGCGTCAGATACAGACTCAAAAGCACCTAACAACAACAGTCCCATTCATGAAGTCAGAGCCTTTGGACCTAATAATAACTCATGGAGGCCCCACCTCTTAACCAGATTGCATTGGGGATTAAGTTTCCGTGTGTGAATTTTGGAGAAACACAAACATTTGGACGAAAGCAGGTGTCCATTTTTAAAGGTAGTAAATTATTTTTTACCCTTAATTGCCGTTACAGAATCCTGTAGCACAGAAGCTTTCTCATCTCTCAAGGGCCACATGAATTTTTTCCTCCAACACCACTATGCATTTTGAGGATATTCCCCTACCGTGAAATATCTATTTAAAAAGTATGACCTTTTCAAAGGTGGCATTCATCAGGGTGACTGATGCCAAAACCAATGCGAGCGCCCTCCAGATCTTGGGATATCAATGACACTGGCTTATTTCTCTCTCACACACACATTCCAAGGGCATTTGGGACAATTTCTCTCAGGAACACACTCACTAGCCCGGGACCATTCCCTCTTGTGGTGCCACCATTTCCACCTCATGCCCACCATGGGTGACACCAAATGGGAAGAGAGTTCTGCCTCGGCAGTGGCTTCATGGCAGGGCCTGGAGTGGTTGACATCACCACCATCATTGTCCCAACAGGGGGCCAAATTGCAGGAAAAGCTGGGAATAACAGCCTTTCTGTATGTCGAGGAAGTGGATCACAGAGCAGGATGCAGCTGCCCGCTTCTGGCTTTCTGCCCTACAGCATGTTATCAAGCAGGACACAAGGGACACCCCAAATGTCACCTTACTTCTTAACTTGATGTTGTAGAAAACCGTAGGTTTCATGGAAAGCAAATACCCAAATGTTGCTGCAGCACGTGTGATTAACGTCAAGATTGCCTTGTGAACACACAGATGATGGTGTTTTTCTAAAGCAAAAGTATGGTGAGTGTGTGTGTGTGTGTGTGTGTGTGTGTGTTAGAGAGTAGGCTTCCCTAGGGGAATATTTTATAGAATATTTCCAGACACATTCTTCTTCAGAATCCCAGAGGTCTAAAACTGCAAAACTTTGTCCTTAACATTTCTGCATTTTCATCTGATTTTGACCACAGTCTCTTTATCTCCACCAGGCTTTCCTCATTTCTCTCGCTCCCCCTCCCTAAGAGCACATGTACCCTCCCCTGGACAGATGTCCTACTGTAAGCTAAGATAATTAAAAATAACTGATTCTGCCAGGTGCAGGGGTGCACGCCTGTAATCCCAGCGGCTCAGAAGGTGGAGGCAGGTGGATCGCAAGTTAGAGACCAGGGGCAGTCTGTGTAACTTAGCAAGACCCTGTCTCAAAAAAAGTAAAAAAAAAAAAAAAAAAGGAGAGGGATGGCTGGGATGCAATTCAGTGGTCCAGCACTTGCAAAGCATGCAGGCGTGAGGCCCTGGGTTCAACCTTTAGTACCACGAAAAAAAAAAAAAAACTGATGCTGTAGAGAAGAAAATGAATCATTAAAAATCAGTTGAGAGCAAAATTGATCTAGAACACCTAAGAATGCCGTTTATGATCATGGAGTCTTTTTAGATCAATGGGAAATGATGAATTATTCAATAAATGGCATAAGTACAATTAGTTTTATGCTTTAGTGATAGGAGAATGTAACCTCTCCTCCCTCCACCAAAGTAAATTTCAGATAAAAAAGTAACCATCTAAAAATTGACACTGGAACAATTTTAGGAAAAAGTCATAGATACATTATTTAAAATATCACAGTTAGGCTTTTAAAACTAGCATACAAAACCCACAAGCCATACTAGCAAATCTGGCATTATAAGAGTTTAAACATTCCATACTACAAATGTATAGAAAAGTGTTTGCCATCATTCACTATCCTTTCCTGTGATTTAGTATGTCACACTTTAAAAAGTCTACAAACCATAAATAAAAATGAGCTGTACTCAACTCAGGTCCCACCCAGCACAGACTTTGGAAACACTCTCCGACTGGGATGCACCCCTAATCCCATTTTGTTGTTAGGTGCCATCGCGTCAGTATCCAATTCAGAGCGACTCTTATAGGGTTTTCAATGGCTAATGGTTTCGGGATTGCCTTGGGAGTGGATTGCCAGGCCCTTCTCCCATTTTTGCAGTGCTGGGAATTGAACTCTGGACCTCAGAGATTGCAGTGCAGTGCCCTACCAACTGAGCCAAATCCCAGCCCAAAGAGATGTGGGGAACTGCAAAAGAGCAAGATCTGTGCTTTGCTTTTGGTATCTGGAAGAACTCTGAAGAAACAGCTAAGATTGGTTGTATTGAGTTGAGTCAGGATTCGTTATTACCCTTATTGGATCCTTTCATAATGCATTCATACATCAAAACATCACATTATATTCCATAAATCTGTATAGTTGTTATGTGCCATTTAACAACAAAAGCAAAAGAGAATCTTATAAGAAGAAACATCTAGTCTTCATTGCAAAAGTTTTCTACATTCTGTAATTTCCAAGTTTTAGTATTTCTTATTGACTTAAACTATAATTATGAAAAACAACAGTAATGGTGGTGTTCAGGGTGAGCTTTGGCATTCATTTATTAGGATAAATCCTCTCCTGACTAAATCCTTTAACAGAGGGAAACTTAGCAACTTCCCCCAAGTTCTTTCTAATCATCTTTTCTGGTAAATCCAATAACATACTGTGTTACATATCACGTAATCACTGCTAAAAGCTCTAACTTATAACAACACACAACATTTGTTACTGTAGAACTAAGAGTGGATCTTGTTCCCCCTGATTATATCCTTTTCAATGAGACATTATACCGTTCCCATTGTTGTTGTTGTTGTTGTTAGGTGCTGTTGAGATGGTGTCTGACTCATAGAGACCCTGTGTACAGCAGATGAAACACTATTGTTAGTGCTTCTCTGCTGTTCATAGGGTTCCCAATAGCAGATTGACTGGGAGTGGGTTGCTGGGTCCATCTCCCAAGCCTACAGCACCTGGTGTTCCCAGGCGGTCTCCCATCCAAGGACTAACCAGGGCCGACCCTGCTTAGCTTCCGAGATCTGACAAGATTGGATGCCACAGGGCTACTGTTCCCATTAAAGGGCTGCATTTCTCTCTCTCTCTCTCTCTCTCTCTCTCTCTCTCTCTCTCTCTCTCTCTCTGTGTGTGTGTGTGTGTGTGTGTGTGTGTCTCTCTCTCTCTCTTTCCATCTCTCTCTCCCCTGGGCTACAGTTATTTTGGCAGATAGAATAACACTGATAGAATGTAGCTTTTGGGGGGCATTAAACATGGGACCCTGCTGCTCTAGCAGGGCTGCTCTAGCTTCAGATCTTACTCTTGCCACTGCCAGGTCAAGAACCAGCCTGGAGTGACACAATTTAACTCTAATAAGTTGTCATTACTGATCTTCTCTATAAAGGTCATGTGTGAGCGGCAGATAGAAATTCAAAGATGAAACCTCTGTTTGTGAGGGTCTCCCATCAGTGGTGGAAGAGTTGATCCTCGAAATTCGAGCTGATATTCAGATCTGAGCCAGCTCCTCCTCCGTGGGACAAACTTCCTGGATTCCTCTCGTGTTTCTGTCTGGGCCTGTTCTACACTGAATTATGAGTTCCCTCCAACGTTTCTGTAGAAGTCCTAGTCCTGAGGATCTCAGAATGTGACTGTGTTCGGAGACAGGAGCTTCCCAGAAGGCATTAAGTTAAAACGAAGCCTTTGGGGTGGGTGCCAACCCCCAGTAGGAGTAATATCCCATAAGAAGAGAAGACCAGGACGCAGATGCACAGAAGGGACCTCGTGGAGACCCGGGGAGCAGATGGCCAGCAATGCGCTAAGAAGCAAGGCCTCAAGAGAAGGTAGCTCCACGGACACCTTGTGTGCACACCTCCAGCCTCCAGAAAGGTGAGATAATAAATTTCCGTCATCTCAGCCCGTCAGACTGTGGCACTTTGTTACAGTAGTGCTGGCCAGCCTCCCCAGCGCTCCGCATATGGTCTTCTCAGCCCCTTCTGTCAGGGTGCAGGCATTTCTGCAGGCTCCGATATCCCCACTAGGGAGATTAGTTTTGTTTCAGTGGAACAGAGCAGACACGACCTCATTGACTCTAAAGCTAAATAAGGCCTCTGCTCAGCCTCGAATGGCAGTTCCATCCCATGCCAACATTTGTGTATCTGTTCTACACAAAACCACTGTGTGATTGATTATCACACCACGTACAACCAGTGTCTAGGGGCTGTGATTTGGGCATCTACCACTCTTCTTTCTTCAGCCCCCTTTGCCCAATGCTCAGCCCATACCAGATGGGCATGTGGCAATGCCCAGGGACAGCGTGGATGGGAGAACAGAAGCCTGAGAAAACAACTCAGTCACGAGTTCAAAAGTCAAAAGAGAGCGGAGCACCGTCGCACAGGCTGCAGGATCCCAA
The DNA here is from genome assembly GCA_007922755.1 of Pedetes capensis. NCBI lineage: Eukaryota > Metazoa > Chordata > Mammalia > Rodentia > Pedetidae > Pedetes > Pedetes capensis. The sequence goes on along the minus strand of VMDO01009502.1, from coordinate 16,825 downwards.
GGGCGAGGCTAGAGGCAGCCTGCGCAGCTCAGTGAGACCCTGACTCAGAATAAAACACAAAATGGCTGAGGGGTGTGGCTCAGTGGCGGAGGCTGTGTAAAGCGTGCGTGAGGCCCAAGGACTTCAAAATAAAGAAAAGAAGTTTTACCGGGCGTGGTGGCACACGCCTGTAATCCCGGCAGCTTGGGAGGCAGACTCAGGAGGATCGCAAGTTCGAGACCAGAGGCAGTCTGTATAATTTAGCGAGACCCTGTCTCAAAAAGTAAAAAAAATGGGCTGGAGGTGCAGCTCAGTGGTCCAGCACTTGCAAAGAATGCAAGCACGAGGCCCTGGGTTCAACCCCCAGGACTGCAACAACAACAAAAAAAAAAAATTAAAAATTGAAAGGAACAAAGCAGATGTCAGGTTTTGTCTTTGCTTTACAACATGACTAAGAAATGACTTTTATCCACCAGAGATTCAAGTTAGACAACAGGGAACGCACCCAGACCTAGGAAGCCCCTTGTCTGGTAATTTTAACCACCTGAGATGATTCCAGTGAATGTGAAAAATAAGCTTAACACGGGTGATTGACAGCTCGGAGATTACTCTAGTGGTGTCACCATTACATAGGGTCCAGCCTGACGTGACCTCATCAGTAACACAGAGTCTTGGAAACCCCACCAGGGCGCTCTCCTGTAGCCTGTCAGACAGCACCCACACGCCCTGCCATTGTTGATCAGCACATCATCGGCCCACATCTGTCCACAGGTCAGACGATGACAACATCCAATGCCACTACCATGCCTCCCCTGCCTGAGGGACAGCCCTCTGCTGGAAGGTGGAGGCAGGAGGGCAAACCCCCACTGTCTACATAAGCTATAAAGTGTGGATGCAAGCCATCCCAGTGGCTCTGGAGGCGGAGACAGGACGATCGCAAGTTCGAGACCAGGGGCAGTCTGCGAAACTTAGCGAGACCCTGTCTCACAAAGTAAAAAAATGGGCTGAGGGTGCAGCCTAGTGGTCCAGCACTTGCAAGTGCGAGGTCCTGGATTCAATCCCCAGTACCGAAAGAAAAAAAAAAAAAAAAGTATGGATGCATTGGCTCATGAATATGTTTTAGAAAAGGCAAAAGTATGCATTGCAAATGGAAAGCCATGACTAGTTACCTCCCTGAGCATAAGCTCTCCAAGATTTAGGGAGGATGGGAGCACATACGACTGGATGGACATGAGATTTGGGGGGCTGAGAAAGTCCTCAGAGAGAACACTCTGAGGACCATGTAACCAGGCAGCCCCATTCTTCAAAAATCTTTCCTAAACTCACATCCACTTCCATCCCATGCACACGGGTGAGCCAGCCTGCGTGTCTTGGTTTTAGTTTAAGCATATCCTTTTCCTCGCTCATTGTTGTTGTTGTTGTTGTTAGGTGCCCTCGAGTTGGTATCCGACTCATAGCGACCCTCATAGGGTTTTCAATGGCTGAATGTTTCGGGATCGCTCATTGTTATTAAGCCTCTATTCCTTTCAGTAAACACACTCCAATTTCCCTACATATTCATTCCACGCCTACTGTACCTGTCTTCTCTCGGGGGTTACCTGTCATCTTGAAGCACCGTTATTGTCATTTCCTGTGTTCATGTGACCTAGCTAACGTATTTAAAATGGTAGACAGTGCCTTGTTATGCAACACTAAACCACCAAGAGAGACGGAAACTAGACTCTGTCAATGTACTTTAGAACAGGAAAAGAATGATTATACCCTTGGAAACCGAGCATTATCATTTACTGTATTCTGCTAGTCATGACTGTATCGCAGATCAAAAGCTGAAGGCAAATACGGAGACATTAACATAAACTGAGATTTCTCACATTGTCTATAGTTTGCAAGGAATACTCTTCGGGGGAGAGAGTTATGAAATGCTATTACCAGATGTTCTTTCTGGCAGGCTCTAATTATTCCCCTAACTGCTTCCTGTCTTTTTGATGACATCCATCGCAGACAAGTACCTGTTCATTCTTGCCAGCTTTCTGATCCACGAGAGGGGCAGGTCCCCGGCACTGGAAGATCTTCCTGTGTGTCTGCTAGTCTCCCTGGACCTGAATTGTCAAACCATGTCATCAGTAACTCTAGAAAATAAGCTAAGTGTTTGAAAGCATAAATGAGTAAAAAACATCCTATGTGGATTAGGAAAGGTAAAAGTGGTGATGGTATTCACTTCAGTAGAAACTCTAGAAATGAAGAAACAAAATACAGGGGCATGACACAGGACTGAAGGTTCACATTCCTCCAACTCTGTGCCTGCCACAGCCACATAGGAGGAAAGGGAGATGCTAGGTGACCACGTTGTCGTTGTTGTTGTTAGGTGCCATCATCAAGTCGTGTCCGACTCATAGCGACCCTCATAGGGTTTTCAATGGCAGATTGTTTCGGGATTGCCTTGGGAGTGGGTTGCCACGTCCTTCTCCCATTTTTGCGGTGCTGAGAATCAAACTTGGGACCTCAGAGACTGCAGAGCGGCACTCTACCAACTGAGCTAAATCAGTAGTGGTGTATAATTCAAAAGAACTAGAAAAGAGGATTTTGAATGTTCTCATGGTAAAAACTGATAAATGTTTCACATGATGGATAACCTGACTATCTTGAGTTAATCAATACACATTTTATAAAGGCATCTCATAAAAATGTACAATTATCATCTGGGTTTTTTTGGTCCTTCCATGGAATTTTTTCCTATTTGGAAACTCTTTTCTTATGAACCAGCTGACCACAAAGGTTGCATCTGTTTGCAAATAGCAAGGAAAATGAAAACACACCTCCAAAGACCATTACCTGTAAAGAAATAACAATGATATGCAGAAAGAAAATACTTTATTAGCTGGGTGGGGTGGCACACACCTGTAATCCCAGCGGCTTGGGAGGTGGAGGCAGGAGGATCACAAGTTCGAGACCAGAGGCAGTCTGTGTAATTTAGCAAGATCCTGTCTCAAAAAGTAAAAAATGGGCTGAAGGTGCAGCTCAGTGGTCCAGCACTTGCAGAGCATGCAGGTGCAAAGACCTGGGTTCAACCCCCAGTACCACACATGCAAAAAAATTACTTTATGTTGGTCATGGCTTTTCCCTCAATGTAGTAGGTAAATGAACTTGAAAATATATGCAGAACTGTTAAAATATTTCTTGCAATCACATCCTGAGAAGCCATACTGGGTTTCCCAAATTTAAAACTGTCTCTTCACATTCTAATCTCCCTAACATTTATTCCAGTGTGTCTCCAAATTCTTGGGCTTCTCCCTGCTCTTCTCAAATAGCTATTTTGAGAGACCATGGCCTTTCTGTATTTGATTTAATGCCTTAAAGCAGAGCCAGAAAACCAAAAACGGGGATGTTTCCCCTTTGGATTATGTTAAAAGCTTTCTTTAGTTTCCAAAGAAGATGGAAAATCCATCTGAAGAAATTCTTATAAAACTTTTGAAAGGAAAACTTTCTATTGAAGAGCTGTGGTATTTTTATACTCCCCAAGCCAAAATGTATTAATTTATATTAATTATACAAAATAGCACATTTCATGATGACATTTTATAAATGTATATAATACACCGTGATTATATTCACCAGCCCCCTGTTAGTCACTTTCTTGTCCCCCAGAAGTGTGGTTTTGATTGGGAGTGGGTTAATGAGTACCTTTCCGGAATGTGAGGATGGTTGATTTAGGAAAGTAAGTTAGATATTCCCTCATAAGTTTTTTTTTCAACCATTAAATTATTTAGCTACATTTCAATTTTTTTCTTTCTTTTTTTTTTTTTTTTTTTTTTTTTTTTTTTTTTTTTTTTTTTTTTTTTTTTTTTTTTTGACTAGGGATCAAATCCAGGACCACATGCCTGCCCAGGGTGTGCCCTACCACAGCTCAACCAGCACTCCCATCTTTTTGATTCTTAATGGTGTAAACACCAATATCATTCTTTTTGAAAGCTCCTAAAGTTCAATTTTTTAAGTTGATCTTGGTTGTTGTTGTTAAGTGCCATCAAGTCAGTATCCGAATCATAGCGACCCTACATACAACAGTCGAAATACTATTGTCAGTGCTTCTCTGTTATTCATACGGTTTTCAATGACAGATTAATTTCTGGGAGTGGATTGCTCCCAAGCCTACAGCACCTGGTGTTCTCAGGCAGTCTCCCATCCCAGTACTAACCAGGCCCGACCCGCTTAGCTTCCGAGATCTGACGGGATCAGATGCCACAGGGCTACGGCTGCAGGGGTCTTGGTTAGTAGTGCATATATTCACATCTGACCAAATGATGCACTGAAAAGATAACTGGAAGCCAGAGGTAGTTTTGGAAATTAAGCAAATATATCCACAGTCTCTTTAATTTTAAAGGAATAAGAGTGAACAAGGGAATAAAATTTTAAATCAGAGGTTCACTCATGACCACCCCAATAGAAGTGCAGTGTTTTGAAAGGATTTGACTACAGGATGAATCACTGATGAGGGCATGTCAGGCTGGACCCCGTGCACTGGTGATGCCACTAGAGTAATCTCCAAGCTGTCAATCACCCGTCCTACCACTTGACCTTTCCTCGTCAGTGACCTTCACCACCATTCATCCTGGCAAGCCAGGTGTGCTCACCTGAGTAGGTGCAGTTGCAGCTTCCATTCACTCTAAATAAGGACAAATTGCTAGAATTTAGCACAGAGTTCTTTCATTTATGTCACGTAAAGGTTACTGCGGCCATTACTTGTCATTTATCTGCTGTGAAAATGTGCATAAAAAGTGTAATTCATCAAACTACCTAGAGTAGTTAAAGCAATATAAATATCTATCTTCCTTTCTCACAAAATATGTACTCTACAGTATGCATTTTGACATTGTGGTTGTTGTTGTTAGGTGTCATTCAGTCGGTATCTGACTCATACCGACCCTATGTACAACAGGTGAAACACTTCATCAGGGCTTCTCTGCTGTTCATCGGGTTTTCAATGGTGGATTGATTTTTGGGAGTGGGTTGCTGGGTCCTTCTCCCAAGCCTACAGCACCTAGTGTTCCCCAGTGGCCTCCCATCCAAGTACTAACCAGGCCGGACCCTGCTTAGCTTCCGAGATCTGATGGGATTGGATGCCACAGGGCTACGGCTGCAGGAATTTTGACATTAGATAAAATAATTTAATATGCATTGGTTCAAGCATGGGTAATTTTTAAAATTTTTATTGCATATTTATTGTTAGAATAGTAGAAGGGAAATTATTTAAAACTACTTGTAGCCATGAGGCTAGGATTTAGCTCAGTTGGTAGAACGCTGCTCTGCAGTCTCTGAGGTCCCAAGTTCAATTCCCAGCACCGCAAAATGGGAGAAGGACATGGCAACCCACTCCCAAAGCAATCCCAAAACAGTCAGCCATTGAAAACCCAATGAGGGTCGCTATGAGTTGGACTCAACTCGATGGCACACAACAACAACAACAACAACAACTTGTGGCCACATCAATGAAAATAATCAAGTGTCTCATATAGAAAAGGTTTTCAAAATCTACTAAAACTGTTAGACATGCTTAACACTAACGGAAGGGGAAAAGGTTTCAAGGACATTTCAAGTATTCAATCTGTATGCATTTCAATGAGTAATTAGATTTCCGCATATAGAGATGGCAAAGGACCTTATAGAAGATCAAGACGTCAAACAAGAGCTATTAAAGGTCTCCATAAAATGAAGAGGAACGTCTCTGAAGAGCTCTGAGCACAATGAATCAAGCCATGATGGAAAGTCCACATGGCAAGTTCAGTCACTCCACATTCACTGTATTCTTGAGAGGCTTGCCAGGGCTGGACCCGGGGCCAGGGCGGGAGGCAGGGGCCAGGGCAGAGGGTCTGACAGAAGCTGCCCCTGAAGGACAGAAGAGTACAGAAATGTCCCTCCCCCATGAGACTACAGGGATGGAAAGGAGAGAAGCCAGGGCAGGATGCCTATGAGCCACAGGAGACAGGAGTCCTGGTTTCATCCCCAAGACACTTTCAGAAATCTTCCATGACTTGGAGAGTGGGGCTAAGAATCTGCTTAGAACTCGCGTTGAAATCTTTGAGGTCTATGGAGATAAGCACAGAAATCAGAACAAGCGAGTGGAGAACGTCCTCGGATGTTGGGGATTTTTAAAATGAACCCCATAAATAGGGTCCCTCTAACCAGCATGAAGGGCTAACACTCAGGCTACATTCTACTCACGCCTTTATACCCCCTCCCATGGAGTGAGCAAAGATGGCCCCTGACCAGCCTGACCAGCCTCAACCACCTCAATTTTGATTGGCTACCCCTAACACCCCAAGGGCTTGGATTTAGCTCAGTTGGTAGAGCACTGCACTGCAGTCTCTGAGGTCCTGAGTTCAATTCACAGCACCACAAAAATGAGAGAAGGGCCTGGCAATCCACTCCCAAGGCAATCCCAAAACAGTCATCCATGGAAAACCCTATGAGGGTCACTATGAGTCAGATACCTACTCGATGGCACCTAACAACAACAACAACAACAACCCCTAGCACCCCAGTTAAATAACTGCCCCTACCTGGCAGGTATGACAGTTCACCTGCTGTACCTGTCAGGAATGTGCCCTGATTGGCTAACCCCAGTACACGCCCCCCTCCAGGACCCTATATGAGCGGGGCTCCCAGACCCCCTTCCTCCCACCACTGTTCTCCATCCCTCAACTGCTGTCTGGACCCCAACACCTTGATCCAGTGCTCCCCAATCCAGCAGAAGATCTCCAAGCAACCCTACGCATCAAGACCAGGGACCCTGAAGCACCAAAGGTTACAAGCAAGCCACGAAGAGTCCCCCAATTCCTCCCATCCTTGGGAAGGAGGGAGGCAGAGAAGGCGAGCTGCGAGAGTCAAGACCACCGGACCTCCAGCCCAGTGGAACACCAACTGCTTATAGCTGTGCCTTTAAGGTTGAGCTGTTCCACCAATGAGCCTATAGCAGTCTATGCTGCAACCTTAGAGCTAGCACTTGACAGAGGCTGCTTGCTGGTTGCACCCCACCTGGGGAGTAACCCAATAAACATTCCCTTTCCTGTTTCCCACAGAAGGTCTCCCAAGGTCCTTCTTTGGCGCCTCCGGCCACTACACCAACCCGGTCCAGTGGGTCCCCAATACCCACTTGGTGTCAAGGCAAGGCTCTGACCTCTGCCGGGCCTGAGCTGAACCCCAACCCTCAGACACCCAGGCCATCAAATGGGACTACTGGAGGCTGGGACCAAGGGTCCTCGATGAAATGCAATTGGACAAAGACTTGCTGGAATCTCAACTCTGTCTCTGTCCCTGTCTGGCATCCAGTCTTCACTCCATGGCCTTCTGTGGAACTTGAGGACAGCAGCATCTGGAGTCTCTGTAATTTCCCATACATATGTCCAGCAGTAGTAGGCAAGCCAAGTGACAAGGCTAAGACCCCAAGTCCCAGGCATGAGAAATAGGCCCAGACATGACCAGCTATTTTAACTATTAGAAAAAGACTTTAAAATGGCCATTGCTGCAGTGATGAAAAGTAGTAAAATCAGTGAAATACAAATAATTTAACAAAATAATTGGGTTTTATAAAAATAACCAGAATTACAATTTTTGAACTGAAAAATATAATAACTGAAATTAAGAACTTGATAGATGGACTAGACTGCAGACAAGACACAATGGGAAAGAGTATTTGTAAATGAGAAAATCTCATGATTTGAGTTGAAAATGTCACCCAAAGGTCATGTGTTTGAATGTTGGGTCTCCAGCTGGTGGCACTGTCCTGGAAGGTTATGGAACTTTGGGAGGAAGGTCTACCTTTGTGGAAGTAGGTCATTGGGGGCAGGCCTTTGGCAGCTTTTAACCTCTAACCTCTGATTCTGGTCACTGTGGTTTCAGCTTCCTGATTGCAAAGATGTGCAGTTTTCTGCCACAAGCCCTGCTGCCTGCTGCCACTACACCTGTCCTGACACCGATATGGATGATCCTCTAACTCTGAGCTCCCAATAAGTGCTTCCTCCAGTAAGTTTGCTTTTGTTGGTTTTTCTGTCACAGCAACGCACCAGCTGACTAATACAAAAATGATAACAGCTAGACAGAAGCACAGAGAATAAATGGGAGGGGAAGTGTTGAGAAAAAAAATATGAGACATGTGAGGTACAGTAAAAAGATCAAATATAAGAACATTTTTGTATCATAAATATAAGGGAGAGAGAATGGGGCAGAAGATGTATCTAAAACAAGATGGCTGACAATTTGCCAGAACTTATAGAAGATGCCATCTCCCAGCGTCCAGGAGCTCTGCATACATTGAGCAGAATGAAGACAAAGAAAGCTACAGCTTGCTGGGCGCGGTGGTGCATGCCTGTAATCCCAGCGGCTCGGGAGGTGGAGGCAGGAGGATCACAAGTTCGAGACCAGAAGCAGTCTGCATAATTAGGGAGACCCTGTCTCAAAAAGTAAAAAAAAAAAAGGGGGGGGCTGGGGGTGCAGCTCAGTGGTCCAGCATTTACAAAGCATGCAAACGCAAGGCCCTGGGTTCAACCCCCAGTACTGGGGAAAAAAAAGAAAGAAAGAAAGCTACAGCTTGATAAATCACAGCAAAACACCTATTCAAAAAAGAGCGACAAAAGGAAGGCAGCATGTCTGGGCATTGGGTGACATGCCACCATACCACTTTCAAACAAACAAGCAACAAGAAATCTGAGGAGGATTTTTACATAAAACCAGTGAAGGGAGAAAATAAGTGAATGACGTGGGTAAAGTGCCAAAGAATAGACACTAACCTGGAATTTTATACTCAACAAAAATAGACTTCTAAAACGGGGGCAAAGAGCTACTTTCAGAAAAATTAGAGAGAGGGGAAAGAATTTTTCACCAGCAGACTGTACTGAGAGAAATAGTGAAGACAATTTTATCAGAACAAAAATGGTCCTGGACACATGCTTTAAAAGTCAAGGAGGAAATAAGAGTAATGCAAGGGGTCAATATGGGGGCAAATCTAAATAACATTAAATACTATAAGCCAGAGATTAGAAGACTTTCTCTGCAAAGGACCTGATAGTAAATATTTTAAGCTTGTGTTTAAGCTTGTGTGCTTATGGGCAATATATTCTCAGTTATGTAGCACAAAAGCAGCCATTGGTGCTGCATAAAATATTAGGTAAGACTGAGTTCTAATAAAGTGTTATTTACAAGATTAGGCAGTAGACTAGATTTTATTCAAGAACTATTACTTACCAGTCCTGGTATAAATTAATAATATCATGTGGAGTTCCAATCTCTCTCCATCTAGGTGGATATAGACAGAGATGGAGATCGAGACATTCATCTCTCTCTCTATATATATGTGTGTGTGTGTGTGCGTGTGTGTCTGTGTGTGTCTGTGTGTCTGTGTCTGTGTGTGTATATACATATATGTCTGTTTATCTCTCTCTCTCTCTCTCTCTCTCTCTATATATATATATATATATATATATATATATATACATCTCTATATTTGTTTCTACTATATATCTATGTATATAGACTGAATATATGTTGTTGTTGTTAGGTGCCGTCCAGTTGGTGTCTGACTCAGAGTGACCCTACATACAACAGGCAAAACACTATTGTTAGTGATTCTCTTCTGTTCCTAGGGTTTTCAATGGCTGATTATTTTTTGGGAGTTGGTTGCCAGGTCCTACTCCCAAGCTTACAGCACGTGGTCTTCCCTGGGGGTTTCCTATCCAAGCAGTAACCAGGCTTGACCCAACTTAGCTTCCAAGATCTGACAGAATTGGATGCCACAGAGGTCCAGCTGCAGGCAGAGTGAATATATAGATACATAAAAAGATATATAGCAATATATTTAAAGAACTAAAATTGGTGACATCAATAAAAAAGATGGAGGGATTAATGAATTTAAAGTGTCCTGAAATCCTAGGCACAGCTGAAGAGTCTAATTTTCATAATTACACCTTGGTCTCATTGAATGAAGAATTTAATCGTGGACAAGGACTAAATGTGGGCGCCCGAGCTTGGGACAAGGGAGAGGTCTTGATGTTTTTCTGTGATGTTGATATATATTTCTCAGCTGAATTCCTTAACAGCTGCTGGTTAAATACTGAGCCAGGTGCGTAAAACATCGGTAGATGAGCTAGGTATAGAATTTAGAACAGTAGTGGGATGTCCTATATGTTGAATCAGCCTGCAGCCGTAGCCCTGTGGAATCTGATCCCGTCAGATCTTGGAAGCTAAGCAGGGTCGGGCCTGGTTAGTACTGGGATGGGAGACTGCCTGGGAACACCAGGTGCTGTAGGCTTGGGAGAAGGACCTGGCAACCCCCTCCCAAAAATCAGCCTGCCATTGAAAACCCTATGAACAGCAGAGAAGCACTGACAATAGTGTTTCCCCTGTTGTAGAGGGTCGCTATGAGTCGGATACCGACTTGACGGCAGCTAACAACAACAACAACAACGAAATCCTAGCATTGTTAAGAAAGTATAAAATCAATGAACATGTATCCTGCATATGTGGGTTTATTTTAATACAGTTAATAAGTTTCTCCTATGTATTTTTTCAAATGCTTCATCAGAGTCCGATGAGCAAGGTGAGAGCAGCTTCTTCCATGTTCCAGAGAATGGTTTCTCTCCTTTGGATTTATGGCGCCCTGTGTTCTAGGATTTTAGGCTGTGTCTGCACTTTGCCTCCCGACATTTTTAAGGTCTCTGCATTTTTTAACATAAGCACTTCCAGGGTGATAAATTACTGGAAAATATTACACAGATGTGTTTTCTTCCATTGGGCATCTTAGAGAAAAGAACAAACTACATGTATGAGATGATCAGAATCAGACACACACACATGCACACACACACACACACACACACACACACACACACACACACTGAAGAGAGAACCAAGCAATTTCCCCAGGTGACTCCCTTGCCATAAGATCCTGCAAAATCCTGTGTGCATAAAATTCCATGACCAAGTTTTGCTGAGTTTGTGGCTAAAGCATAGATGTAGAATCAGCACACCTGGCTTCAGACTGACATTTAAATCCCTTGAATGTCAACTCTCTCTGCAGTCTAAAATAGGGAAATAAAATCTGCTGCTCTTTCACTTTCCAACACATCATTTGTGGAAAGACTCTGAACTCTGAAGATCAACTCCCGCAGTCTAAAAGGGTAACAGAGCATCATTACCACAGAGTGCCAACGCGGAGGTTATTCAGGGAGGTAGCCCCCAAGAAATTCAAAATGCACTAAAAACAAACATCATCTATTGAAAGACATTATGAACTCAATACATTTTCCAGATTCATTCAGTCTGATCAGTATGGACGCAGGTAAAATACGCCTGTTCCAGTGAGCAAAGAACATGAGAATTATTGCTCTTTCTACTGCCCAATCCCAACCATGGTGAACTAGTCAGCAAAACCAGCACCCAATGCAGAGATTTCCAATTGGACTATACTGGAATCAGCAAATTACAGGCCCAGAAAATTACTGTCAGAAATACCACATGCAGGACAAAAAGGCTGGTTGGATATGGAAGAGCTCTTTTCCTCACTAAGGAAATTTCTATTTACAAAGTGGTTTTTCAAAATATAATGAAATAAAAAAATAAGTAAAATTACACATTCCTTTTCTAGACAGATCTGAGTCAATCCAAGAAAACATTTAGAAAATAAAAAGATTTTATAAATGATACAACTAAACTTTATGTTTTAAGAATACTTGATTCGTTGTTTGAATGAAGTTATCATAGCATTAATTTACTTTTAGTGCCAAAGGAGAACTGAAAGTGAGGATTGATGGTGGAGCATTTACATCCAAAGGTGAAATCTCACCTATTTACCCCTGATAGGCCTGTTGTTGTTGTTAGGTGCTGTTGAGTTGTATCTGACTCATAGTGACCCTCACAGGGTTTTCAATGGCTGATTGTTTCAGGATTGTCTTGGAAGTGGATTGCCATGTCCTTCTCCCATTTTGTGGTGCTGGGAATCAAACTTGGGACCTCAGAGACTTCAGATACCAATTGAGCTAAATCCAGCCCTAGGCAGTGGAAAAGAAGCAATTCCTTAACTTCTGCCTCATTGCCTTTGGTCTCTATTTTATTAGTGTATATTCACTGCACAAAATAATGGGTTTCATTATGACATTTTCATGCATGCATGTATATAAGATACTCTGATCAAATCCAACCTCCCCCAACCCTTTCCCATTACTCTCTCCTTTCCCTCCCCCTACCTCCTGTGGGTCCCCTTCCTCCTCTCAGCTAGTCTCATTTCTACTTTCATTTCTTTAAAAAAAAAAGGTCTAGATTCTACATATGGAGATAAAAGGTGATAGTTGTAGGAGTCAGGCTTATTTCACTTAACAAAGTGATCTCCAGTTCCATCCACTTTCCTAAAAAGGACATAATTTTGTTCTTTATGGATGAATAGTATTCCCTTTTGCATATATATATTATATACATAATATATATGATATATATATACATATGTATGTGTGTGTGTCACATTTCCCTCATTCACCCATTGATGGGCACCTGGTCTCTTTATTCTACGTTTTAGCACACTCCCCTGGGTGTCCAATATCCTATACTGTCTGCCTGACTTTCCCCTTTCAACCAATGGTATGCCATTTACCCAGGCTTTCTATGTGGGGCATGATTCCTATTACCCAAGCAGAGCCTGTGAAATTAGAGAAAATGCAGAAAAAAATACAAGAAAAGCAGTGTTTGAAGAGGAAGGAATGAGCAGTCTCCCAAATGCTGCTGAAATCTCTACTGGACCATCAGACTTGGGAAAATGAAAGTTACTGGTGGCCTTGATAAAGACAATGTCAGCAGGGTTGTTGGTCAAAGTTTTACTTGAAGTACATTCAAATGAGAAGTGAGAATTGAAGACCGAAACTGGCAGTCTTGTTAGGAAATTCACTGTAAAGGGAGCAGTGAAGTGGAAGTGCAGATGGAAGGATAATTCTATCATGGATGGAAGTTTAAAAGAGAAAAAAAAATCAGCATTTCTATAGACTGATGAAAATGATCCAGTAAAATTACAATTTGATTATTCAAGTGCTAAAGGAAGTCATTTCAAGGGCAAAATTCTGGAAGAGTGGAGAAAGACATCGGTCCTGTGCACAGAGGCTGGAAGGCTAGCCTTTGCTAGGATGAGAAGAAATCAATTCTCTTCGCTGGAGAAATGGTGGAGTTTCTGGACCTGGAGCCAGTGAGTTGGCAGGTGGGCGGCTGACGGGAGACGGGGGCTGCTTGGAAATCAGGAGCAAGGCTGTCAAGGGAGAGAATCCATGTACACGGATAGCTATCTACATGAATTCTTCAGCAGGTGACCACACAGGACTCCTGGTGAATGACAGTCTGCATCATAAAATAAGCCTACAGTTCACCCAGATTATCTTTAAAGCCATCAAACACTGCAAGGTATAAAGAACTGTGTTGACTCCGGCTCTCTCTCTATTGTGGAACTTGATTGCGTGACCTCTTCTTCTTCTTCTTACCTGAGACGGTCCACCACATGCCTCTCTGGTGTCTCCCACAACTCCTACTCTCCTCTGATTTACCCCAACGTCATGTCCTCCAACCCAAACCCTCGTGGTCATTGTCAGAGAAATCTCATCTTGTCAAAGTCCTCTGAAAACAGATTCATCCCCTAATGCTCTTCTCCATACAACTGTGGTGTTGCCTCAGCCTGCTGCCAGATGCCTGTCCCAGACCAACTGCCCTCTGTGCATAAAGCTGTAGCTTCCTCAGTCCTCTTGGGTGTGTGCCACCTGCATGCCTGCTTCCTCTGAAAGGGAGAGGAAGGCCTTTTAGACGGGGTGTGATTGGAAACACAAAGCCTCCTTATGCCAGAAACCTGCACACATGCAGAACCACGCTTCCTGCTGCACTGTTGTCCCCTGCCTGTAGAGCTGGGGATTGACATTTTACCATCTTGGCCCCCATCGTCTTCTGGGCATGGCCAGTGGAAGCAGGATCAAAGCTACAAAGAAGCGTGGGAAAGGAAATTATGTCATGAAACTACCTTAACCCTAGGTGACAGCGGTACAGTCCCCACCTGAGGGTGCCAGCTGCAGAGCCCTCAGAAAGCTTGAAGCCTCCCCCTTCTTCTCCTTCATTTAGTAAACCACATATACCCTCTTCTCATTCCAGCTCCTTCGTGGCTCTTTCCTGGGATTTTCTTCACCTTCTGCACAAACATGGAATCCTGATGGTGAAAGCAAAAACCTAGATTGCCAGGTGCCCAGGAGTCAAGTCCTATAGGGAAAATTGGGAGGAAATTGGCAAAAATGGCTTTGGAATATCTGGTTTGTAAATTAGAAATCCAGGGAAAATGAAAGTAACTTGGTTGCACATTTGTACAAAACCCTTCCTGATTGGACAGTTAGAGTGAAAGCTGATTGGCTCAGGCTATTCTGTGGGCGAGCTATATAAGGAGCTTCTCTGCGGCAGCTTGATCCTTTTTTTCACCCTTTTTACCCAGACCATCAGCTAAGTAAGACCTTTTCACCTTCCTCTGGCCCGGACAATCAGCAAAGAAGTAGCTCAACCCTTTTGGCCCAGATCTTCGACCACTAACAAGGAAAGACCCCGTTCTTGCCTGGACCACCGATGAGGAAACAGCTTTCCCGATCTCTTGCCCGGAACTTCGGTGAGGAAATAATGCTCTCCCCATCGCGACCATCAACAAGGAAAGAACCTGCTCTCCATCTGATCACCGATGAAGCAACAGCTGTCTCCTCGTGACCACTGGGCCCACCAACACAGGTGTTTGCCCCTGGAAGGCAAAAGTGCCTAGGTTTTTCCTTTCTCCCATCTCCGCCGGCATCCTGAGGGCCACAGGAGTCCGCGCCCCTCGCCTGAGGGTCCCGAGTGAATTGTTTAGTGTCTGTGTGCGCAGCAGCACCACCCATCTGAACCTCCAGGCTGGACCGGGAGGCGCTTGCCCCACAAAGTCCAACTCGTAATGACCCCCACAGGGTTTTCAATGGCTGATTATTGCGGGATTATTGAGGGAGTGGGCTGCCACTTCTTTCTCTGATTTTTTGTGGTGGTAGGGATCAAAATCAGGGCCTCACAGAGTGCAGCGCAGCACTCTACCAACTGTGCTAGACCCCAGTCCCACAAGCCAGAATGTTGTTGTTGTTGTTAGGTGCCTTTGAGTCTAATCCAACTCCTAGTGACTCTATGTGAGACAGAAGGAAACAATCCCAGATTCTGTGCCAGGCACACGATCTTATTTATGTTTAAGCCCATTGTTGCAGACACTGTGTCAATCCATTGAGTTAGGGTCTTCTTTTTTCATTGATCTGCCACACTCTCAAACATGATGTCCTTCTCCAAAGATTGCTCCCTCCTGATGTATCCAAAATATGTCAGACACAGTCTAGCCATCCTTGCTTCCAAGGAGCACTCTGGTTGCACTTCTTCTAACTCTATTAGTTATTTTGGCAGTCAGTGGTATATTCAACATTAGTCTCTAGCACCATAACTCAAAAGCATCAATTCTGCTCCAATCTTCCTTATTCAATGTTCAGCTTTCGCAACCATTTGATGTGATTGAAAATACCATGGCATGAGTCGGGCACACCTTCGTCTTCAATGTGACATCTTTACTTTTCAACACTTTAAAGAGGTCTTTTGCAACAGCTTTTCCCAATGCTAGGCATCTTTTGATTTCTTGACTGCTGCTTCTGTGGGTGTTGATTGTAGAACCAAGTAAAGCAAAATCTTGGACAACCTCAATCTGTGCTCCATTTATCATGAAGTTGCGTACTGATCCAGTTGTAAGGATTTTTGTTTTGCAGATGTTGAGGCCACAATCCATACTGAAGGCTCTGTTCTTTGCTCTTCATTAGTAAATATTTCAAATCCTCTTCACTTTCAGCAAGCAGAATTGTGTCATCTACATAATGCAGATTGTTAATGAGTCTTCCTCCAATCATGATGCTACATTCTTCTTCTTAAAGTCAGCTTCTCAGATTATTTGCTCAGCATAGAGATTAAAGAACAATGGTGAAAGGATACAGCCCTGACACACACCTTCCATAGAAACATCCCAATTTCAATCTTCTTTTTGAACAGCACTCATGGGAAGTTGTAGACCTATTAATTATATCAAAAAAGAAAGTTGTGTATCCTTCCCACTATCACATTATTATTTCTATTATCACCACTTGAATAAGACTACCTGAATATGAGCTAAAATTTAGAGGAGTCATTTTTGAAAGAAACGGCACAGTAAGTTTAAGCAAAAAGAAAGCATCACTCCGTCAACACTCACAGAAAGCAATGTGTCATCGAAAGCTGAAATTGATTGTCTTCGAAAATATTTCTTGGCTGGGAGATATTGATGCAACCCTTGGCAGCAGAATCACACAAGATTATCAAGACTGTCAACAGCAGAAATCTGAGGATGTTTCCTTTCCCTGCTTATGGAGTTTTGGCTCTCAGATGAAGTTCCCCCTGTTCATGTTGGGTGTTTCTGTTTCTCACTTCCACGTTTCTCTTTGGAGAACTCTAGCTGAACAGAGTTAACAATCAGTAGCTCGCCATGTTTTGTTGTTGATGTGATTGTTTGTTTGTTGTTTTTTACCACTCAAGCAATACCAGTTGGGTGTAGGCAAAAAAAAAAAAAAAAAAAAAGAAAGAAATGAAATGATTTTTTAAAAAGCTGTAGTTGCATTAAAGTCCTTTTCTTGTTGTTTTTTCTTCCTTTGCCATTTATGTTTTGAGGAGAAAATTTCACATTCAAATGCCCTTCCTTCTCCAATCCACAGAAATTGCTCGTAGGCAACAGCATCAACTTAGAGAAATTTGAAAGTTGCACAACGGTGATCGT
>VMDO01009501.1:8908-77047 GCA_007922755.1 Pedetes capensis | reverse complement strand
TATAACACTTGAAATTGTATGTCACTCTTATCAGACTTCAATAGAAAGAAATGGAGAAGATAAATTTAAAACATTAAGAAATGATGAAGAATGAAAATAGTGCCCTTGTCCTTTTCTTTACTGAGGAAAATGTGAAATAGTTTATAAATAAGCACTTACAAGATATAAATTTATCAGGGCTGAGGAATGTTGAGCATATTTAATGAGTCATGAAGAAGTTAATAGACATCAATGATTAAGAGGAGCAAATATATGCAACAGAAACTATTCAAAAGTGAGGAGAATAATTGACGGGTGAAGTAGAGCTTTTCTTTGGTGTATAAATCACCAGGAAAGAAATATTTGATGGCAAAGAAGAACCCTGGAAAAGGTGACCATTCAATTTAGAGCTTGAAATATGCAAAACTAAAAATATCTGTGTGGAGCATAACAAATTATGGATAACATTTCAAAGAATGAGAATACCAGAGCACTCAACTGTGTGCATGAGGAATCTGTACATGGACCAAGCGCCAGTCATTGGAACAGAACAAGGAAACAAGAATAAGGAAACAAGAAAGTTATTCAAGGCTATTTCTTTTCACTATACCTCTTGCATCTCTATGCTAAGCAAGTAATCTGAGAAGCTAGACTTTATGTAGAAGAACACAGTATCATGATTGGAGGAAGACTCATTAACAACTTGTGTTATACAGATGACAAAACTCTGCTTGCTGAAAGTGAAGAGAATTTGAGATATTTATCAATGAAGATCAAAGAACAAAGTCTTCAGTATGGATTGCCCCTCAACATCAAAAAAATAAAAATCCTTACAAATGGATCTGTCCACAACTTCATGATAAATGGAGATAAGACTGAGGTTGTCCAAGATTTTGCTTTACTTGGTTCTATAATCAATACCCATGGAAGCAGCAGTCATGAAATCAAAAGACACATTGCATTGGGACAAGCTGTTGCAAAATAGCTCTTTACAGTACTGAGAAGTAAAGATGTCACATTGAAGACAAAGGGGCACCTGACTCATGCCATGGTATTTTCAGTCACATCATATGATTGTGAAAGCTGGATGTTGAATAAGGGAGACAGGAGAAGAATTGATACTTTTGAATTATGGTGCTAGAGATGAATATTGAATATACCATGGACTACCAAAAGAACCAACAGATCAGTCATAGTAGAAGTGCAACCAGAGTGCTCCTTGGAAGCAAGGATGGCTAGACTTCCTCTGACATATTTAGGACATGTAGTCAGGAGGGATCAATCCCTGAAGAAGGACATCATGTTTGGGAGAGTGGCAGGCCAATGAAAGAAAGGAAGATCCTCATCTAGACAGATTGACACTGTGTCTACAACAACGGGTTTAGACATAAAAATGATTATGTGCTTGGCACAAAATCAGGGAATGTTTTGTTCTGTTGTGTATAGGGTCTCTATGAGTTGGACCCAACTCGATTGCACCTTAATAACAATAAAAATGCCTGCAGCGGTAGCCCTGTGGCATCCGATCCCATCAGATCTCGGAAGCTAAGCAGGGTTGGGCCTGGTTAGTTCCTGGATGGGAGACTGCCTGGGAACACCAGAAGCTGTAGGCTTGGGAGAAGGACCTGGCAACCCCCTCCCAAAAATCAATCTGCCATTGAAAACCCTATGAACATCAGAGAAGCACTGACAATAGTGTTTCCCCTGTTGTACAGAGGGTCGCTATGAGTTGGATACCGACTGGACAGCACCTAACAACAACAACAACAAACAATAAAAATAATCATATTAATGAAAAATAAGTCAAAACTGAAACAGGTAGTTGTTGTTGTAATGTGCCACCTATTTGGTGTCCAACTCATAGCCATCCTATATACAACAGATGATACACTATTGTCAATGCTTCTCTGCTATTCATAGGGTTCTCAATGGCTGATTGTTTTTTGGGAGTGGGTTGCTGGGTCCTTCTCCGAAGCCTATAGTCTCCTATCCAAGTACTAGCCAGGTCTGACCCTGCTTAGCTTCTGAGATCTGACATGATTGGACGCCATAGTGGTACAGCTGCAGATGAAACAGGTAGGTAAATTGAGTTTTTAAAATTTATAAGCATGGCCTCACAATCAATAACTTAAAAGAAGAAGAGAACAAGATAATATAAAATTTGATTATTATAATATAACCATAAATAAACCTGTGGAAAAATAGAGGAGTTAATGTCTTTAAAGAATCAAATTCCATGGGTGAAAATTATATACCCAATACTTTGAAGGAAAGGGCATATAAACAAAGGTAATTTTTTTAATGTTTTAAATGACACAAAATAGAAGTGATAGCATGAATAAAGTTAATACCCCAAGAAACAGAACTTTTGACATACAGAGGAAACAAACTCAACTTTTTCTCACAGGGCATGTGTTAGTGAAATGTTGGAGCAAGTCTGCACTGCCTCGAGAGTGGTAATTGTTGTTAAACATCTGATAATTTGCAAACTGCTATTAAATATGGTAGATTTGTACCCACCATAGAGACAGCACTCACTACATGGAAATCAGCAATTGATACAAATCAAGATGATATTCATCTTTCTTAACAACCATCATTGCAGCTAATACAAAAGAAGACTCATTGTTTTGGGCAGATTCTGTAAAATTAACAAATAAAGTTAACACTAAATTTATCAAATTGTTTCCTTCAATGTTCTCTATTTATAAATAAGTTACAAATTAGAAAAGATAAACTATATTTCATTAAACAGAATTATAAGATAAGAAAGCTTGATCTCATTGGAATTTTAAGGTACATTACTGCTTCCTTGATTATATAAACAATGAATTCTCATTGGTGCAAGAAACACTTAAAAAGTTTAAAATTTAAGAACATCTTTAATCCTTTTGCCAAAGGATAAATGTATTTAATATTTTAATGTATTATATTCCTGTCTTGAACAATAATAATGTGTATATATGAATGTGCATGTTATGATTTTCAATTTTCTTCTAGAAAATATTTTAGCTTCATAGTTTTATGTTGTGATTTTAATTGTTCCTCTATTATTTATTAATATTTCCTATATTTTTCTATAATTATGAATAAAACCTCAGCAGTGAGTGTCTTTGAGAATTATTGTATTCTTGCTTATTTACTCAAGATAGATTTCCAAAAGAGGAATTACTGTGAATGAAAGATATACATTGTTGCTCAGTCCTCCATGTGTACTACACCAATACTCCACAGAAAGTTAGTTTGAATGTTTTCTTGTTTCTTCAGTGTACATCTTCCCCACCTCTGCCTAGCATGGATTATTACCCTTTTTAGGAAATGGTGGTCAAAGAGTCAGAACTTGTAGTTTCCTGAGGCAAGGAATACACTATCACTGAAAGCTCTGTCTCTGGCAACCTGCTCCCCAAACTATCTGAAGCCCATTATAGAATTACAAATTGGAAATTTCCCTCCAATACTCCAGATGAACCACTTTTTTTCCCTTCAATAGCATTTATATTTTCAGTCCATTTTGTCTCCTGATGGGGCAAGTTGTCCAGCTACAACATTGCAATTAATCTCAAACTCAACATGTATTTTAAAAACTTTTGGCAATAGGCATAGCAGTCATAGCTATCTTTTACAGGTAATTAAGGGGGTCATGTTTATAGGTCAGCACAGGCATATCCCATTTCTTACCTTTGTACTCACACCTACAAGTTGAGGATTGATCAGAACCCAGTACTTGCTGAACTCTTACAGGTGGCAAAATTGATATCTTGTTTTGATTTGTACTTCTTATTAAAAATAAAGTTAACCATAATAACTAAATATACTTAACAGCCATTTGCATTTATTCTACTGAGTATTGCCTTTTAACGTCTTTCTCATGTTTTACTTCCTGGGAAAAATTAATTCTCACTTGATATATAATTAGTCACCAGGCCAATGGGTTTTGCTCTATTACTCAGATTTGTCTCCTCCCCTTCTTTCTGGCTCCATCAACTCATTCAGCTTGGTGAGTATTACTCCAAGAATTTCTGTTGTTGTTAGGTGCCTTTGAGTCAGGTGACACTCATAGCAACCTCACAGGGTTTTCAACGGCTGATTGTTTTGGGATTACCTCAGGAGTGCATTGCCACATCCTTCTCCTATTTTTTGCAGTGCTGGGGATCAATTGCAGGTCATCAGAGAGTGCAGCGCAACACTCTACCAACTGAGCTAAACCCAAACCCTGCTCCAAGATTAGTTGTTCTAAAATACTTTTTTAAAATACTGATTGTGTTCTTTTTAAAATGCTTTTTGGCTCCCTCTGACTTTCTAACATCAATCTGCCTTCATTTTCTCCTAGAACCATCCATGCATTTTATACTAGGAAACTCTTCAACTTTGTTTAATTCTGTGATGGTTCAAGGTTCATCTCTCAGTCTGTGCCTTTGCTTCTTTCCTTTTAATATACATAGAACCAAATATAATACTACAGTAAACATTACTGGGGCAAAGCAAAATAAAATATTCTTCTCATTTCTTTTTTATTATTAATCACTATTGACTTACGTGGATTTTTATTGATCTTATTGTAAAATAAATCTTCATGTATTTTTACCTAACTTTTATATTTCTTTCATCCTGTAATTGTATAATTGGCTGTACAGTCCTTTTGCAGAGTATTTGGCTCCTGATATGTTCCTTCTGCAGAGTGTTTGATTTCATCTTATAAAATATAGGCTAAAATAACAAAAAGGACTTGGTACTGTGTAAAGTAATCAAACTAATAACATACTGAGTCCCATAATGTCCTATATTATTCACAGAAAACATCAATAGAAATATAATCTCTGAAAACAATGTTGGTACACAGGCCATGTGTCACTTGACCAGGAGGACATACCTGCCTTGAAAGCAAGCATTTAGAAACTATCACAGTGATATCACACTCATATATCTAATGTAACATATATTTTTGTATTTATTGAACATAATACAACAAAAAACTGGGGCTTGTAGAAATTATGTACCTTGCTATAATTTGATTTTGGACCTGGGATATGATATCCCTTTGATATGTTACCAGCTTGGTGAGAATGCCCTCTGAATATTCATCAACTTCATTCACAAAAAATAGTGACCCAGCAAGCCAAATAATACCCATAATAAATCACTAGAAACTTTTTAAATGACATTAATTCATTATTAACATTTTATGAATATTTGTTTAGCTAGTTACTATGTCTGAGGATGCCCTCTGCCCTTCCCAAGTTTTCCACCAGTATATCATGAAAAAATGTCAAATATTAGACTGAAACTAGATTTCCACATATACCAAGCCTTCCAAATTGCCCAATACAATGATGTCACCTGGTATCTCTTACACAATAAAATGTAGTAATACTGAGTTTAATATGATGGTTTTTATGGGGGACATTCACATGACATTCTTCACATAATTTATTCCATATTGTTTATAATCTCATATATTTTCAAATTCTTCATGTATTTGGATCCATTTATGTTAAGCTTCACTATAAATAACAGCCATATTTGTTTCCTGTTTTTGTCTCTTCTTGCTCATCTATATAGTAACCTAAATGAAAATAGGGATTATACCTTTATATCCTCCAAAAGAAAAAGTCCCAGACAAATGAAAAGCTATAGACCTGGAATAGATGATAAACTCATATTGGTGCTTTGATTAGATGTGTTTATCATAATAAAACTTTTTTTTGATTATTGGACTCTTGGAACAGGAGATTGTGCCCTTCAGGTGTATGTCTAGATATTCTATAGGTAACATCTTACTGTGCAACCATTGACAGTCCTGGTAACAGTCCTGGTGGTTACTGTGTCCATTTTTTTTTAAGTAAGGAAAATATTTTTAGCATGAAAGAGAGAGAGGGAGAGAGGAGAGAGACGAGAGAGGGCAAAAGGCAAACTTTTTCAATATTAAAAGAGGAGGATGTGATGCAAAAGAAAATTATATTTAAAATTATACTTTAGTTTTCAAGTAAAAAACACAGTCACCAGTTGTCAAAAGGAGGAAAAGCAATTGCATTTTGATTTCCCAAAAATCAGGTCAATTGAATTTTGATTTTTTAAGACACCAAATAATCTATTTAAGAATTTAGTGGTCTGCTTTAAGTAAATAAGTAAATCTTTACTGAAGAATTTTGGAGACAAAATTTAGCATCAGTTGTTGAGCAATATTGAACTTGGTAGACCTTAGACAAACTCAGCATTTGCATCTACAGGTTTTTGTCACATCATATGCCTGCAGTTGGCATTTTTGATGGCATCACAATACAATAGCATTTCCTAACATATATGTTGTAAAGCTGTAGTGTATAATATTAATTGTGGGGGCTTATATTTGCTAAAATATCAAATGTTTATAGTGCTTTATTAACTTAAAATATTGTGTTTATCAAAAATCAGCCTTGAGTAATCTATTAAACTAGGAAACTGACTAGCCTCAGGCTGGTTATAATATTATCTAGAATTATTACTCCAATACACAAGAAAAATTGGTTTAATTTCTAAAGAGAAATTAAGTGTTATGATGTTATGGATATACTCAGAACTAGTATTAAGGAAGCATAATATGGGGCAAGAATATTATATTTTTATAGGTGCTTGCTTGAAATTTTAAAAATACTTTAATAAAGGACATGACTTACCAAAAAAGTCTACCTGAAAATATTCACAGGCTGAGACATAAATATATAAATAGGGTGATTGACAGATCAATCTGTTTTATGTTATATTCTCATTGTACTGATTTTTATGTTACAAAATTTAAAATTATTTTCAGTTATTTTCCCAAACAATCTTGACAGACAGCAACTCTCATCAGGACCCCTTCCATTTACCCATTACCCACTCTCATGAGGACCCCTTCCCATTACCCATTCTTTGTCCTGTTTACTGCCTTGCTGCTACAATGACCTTTTTGATTACAAATTTAATCACCTTACTCCCTCCCTTGAAAGCTCCCCTTGCCTATATAGCCAATCCAATTGCTCAGCATTCATGGCTTTCAAAGGCTGGTGCTCTTTTTCTGTCCTGAACTACAACTATATCTCCCTGCTGCAGTAGATTCAATAGAGACAAAATGCATTACTCTCAGGGTCTTCCATATGTTCAAACTTAGGTGTTGGTGTATTTTTGTACATGTTGTTTTTATCTCTGCCCTAAATGGCCTTTTCTGATCGAATCATGTAAAAAGTTGAATTTCTTATTCAAACCCCAAGTGATACTCTCAAAATGAAGCTTCCCTTCACTTCTTTCCCACTTCAAAACAGAATTAACTTATTCCCCATCACTCTGAACTACCATGAAACTGTTTGCATATTTGTCGATCTAGTATCAATTCAATACTGAGAATAATATATGAAGTAATTCATTTATTTTACTCTATAATTATTATTTCCTGTCTCAGTCACTTTGTGTAGCTACGCTAGAATATCAAAGTCTATGTGATTTATAGGAACAAAAATTCATCTCTCACTGTTCCAGAGGCTGGGAAATTCAATCAAGGTGCCAACAAGTTTGGTTTTCTGATAAGGTTTTTTCTCTGCTTTCAAGACAGTGCCTTAGTGATATATCCTCCAGAGGGGACAAATTTTGTGATCTCACATGGCAGAAGATGGAATGGTAAAAGGAATGAGCTCATTCTTTCAAGCCCTAATCCTTTTCATGAGGGAGGATCCTTCAGGGTCTAATCACTTCAAGGCCCTACATCTTAATTCTGCCACAATGGCGATACTTCATTGTTAGAATGGACACATTTCAACCATAATACTAATCTCTTCCAGAAATTGTCTCACAGACACACCAAGAATAATGTTTACTAGCTATCTGAGTACCCCTTAGCTCAGTCAAGTTGATACATAAAATTGTTTTTTGTTGTCAGGTACCCTCCAGTTGGTTCCAACTCATAGTGATCTTCAAGTGGTTTACAAGGGCTGATTGTCTGGGGGTTGCTTTGGGAGTGGATTGTTACATCCTTTTCCCATTTTTGCAGTGCTGGGGATCAAAACCAGGGCCTCGGAGCACAGAGGAGCACTCTACCAACTGAGCTAAACCCCAGTGCATACATAAAATTGTTGTTGTTGTTAGGTGCTGTCCAGTGGGTATCCGACTCATAGCGACCCTCATAGGGTTTTCAATGGCTGACTGTTTCGGGATTGCCTTGAGAGTGGATTTCCAGGCCCTTCTCCCATATACATAAAATTAACAATCATAAAACCCAACCTTAACAGCCAAACTTTGTGTTGTATGTGTAGATGGTTCAGAGTGGTAGACAGCTTCCTGTCCCTCTGTCAGCAGTAGACATATACTTTATATCAGTGCAAGGTCTCATTCCCAGGTGGGCCTCCTGCCTCTTTCTTGCAAACAAATGTCTGACTTCTACCTCCTGACCAGAATGAAGTACTTTCACCTGAGACCAACAGTAGGTGCATTTACTGTTCATGTGCATAGGTGAGTATGATTGATGTTACTTAATGCAGTGAATATGGGAGTTATGCAGGGAGTTCTTCCACCATCTCAGAGGTAAACAATTTTGCTTCATAGGGAAAGAGTCTGGAAAGTGATTAGAGTTTCTCGCCTGTGTGTTTACCACTGAACATTCTCAAACCTCTTGCTCTTTCCCCAGACTTTGTCATGAT
Source organism: Pedetes capensis (assembly GCA_007922755.1). Taxonomy (NCBI): domain Eukaryota; kingdom Metazoa; phylum Chordata; class Mammalia; order Rodentia; family Pedetidae; genus Pedetes; species Pedetes capensis. The sequence goes on along the minus strand of VMDO01009501.1, from coordinate 68,423 downwards.
TACTGAATGGAGAGGCTAAAGGAAAAGAACTTGGGAACATGAGATGCCTTTTCCTGTCTGAGGCTCACAGGAATGCTAAAATTTTATACTAGACTTCAGGTCTTCACTCAGCCTTTAAGAATGAAACATTTTAGTCTTTTTTTTTTTTTAACTGCACATTTATTGTGGTCACTTTTTCCTCCCATATTCTCCTGAAGGTGAAAGAGTCTGTATTTCCTAGACAGACTTGGAATGCAGATTAAATGATTGTCTTGTGAACTCAAAATTCTTGTGTTCTCAATGAAAGATAAGATTTTAAATAATTTCTGGCTTTTGGGTATTTGCGGTTGGAGTAATGTATTACTAAACTTTTTATATTATAAGTGGAAGCAGAAGTCTACAACTATGCAGAATATTGCCCTTCATTGTTTTTTCACTACAAAATATGAAAACCTTTTTTTTTTCTTTGCAGTACAGGGGTTCAGGGCCTTGCGCTTGCATGCTCTGCAAGTGCTGGACCACTGAGCTGCACCCCCAGCCCATTTTTTTACTTTATTTTTGAGACAGGGTCTCGCTAAGTTACGCAGACTTCCTCTGGTCTCAAACTTGCGATCCTCCTGCCTCTGCCTCCCAAGCTGCTGGGATTACAGCCGTGTGCCACCGCACCTGGCTAAAATATGGAAATCTTTATAGGTAGTATAACTAGGTTTACTATATTCTTTTTAATAACTGCATAGTAGCCAATAAATCATACAAGTAAGCTAAGATTTATATACTAGCATATTCACCTAATAAAAAATTAGACAAATTATTTAAGGTCAAAAATATTACATTAAGATTAACTTTAAGATACTAAAGAAGGTAAAAAGGTAAGGTTGGCTTTTTTAAGGTAAATTAAGTTACAGTGAGAAAAATGTTTAAATTATATTAAAATTGCAGAAGCAAAGTAATGCAAGGTAAAGAATTTTTATAGCTAAGCTGGGTAAGAGAAACAGATAATAATAATACTTGTATTTATGTTACTTATTACAAAAGAATTGATAAACACACATTACAAATGAAATATGTTTGGGAAATCACATCAAATTTAATGGATTACATATTTTATTCTAGAATTTGTGCTAAGACATGGGAGTATATTTTTTAAAAATCATTTCTTCACCTAGAACTTAGGTAGAATGATACACATTGGGGATTGGATTGAGCAAAGGCTCTTTTGAGGCAAAGCATTTGACTTTAGTTTTAAAGAATGAGTAGATATTTTTCATGTAGAGAAGGAGATATTACAGGGTAAACAAATAGTTTGTATAAAAATGTGAAAGTATGAATTTTTTTTCCTGAAATGAAGAAAGCAGCTTGTGGCAGTAATATCTATATATTTCTAATATTTGTGTCTATTTTTGTCATTAATATAACATATGGAAGCCCACAATTCTCAATGTTAGTGGAGGAAAAGTCAGGCTAAGAATCACAAACCCATCATTTTAAACAGATCAAAAAGGACCTACATAAAATAAGGATACATAAAATCAGCAATATCTCACTTATATTCTGTATTGCTCATCATCTATCTCTTTCATTTTTAGTAAAGAAAACTAGCAAGTGATTTGTGTCCCAGTAAAAGAGCTAATGGTTGTTTAGCTATATTGATATAGCAAATAACCTTAATATCTCAAAAATTTATAAAGTTGTTGATATGGTTCACATGGTCCACGTGTTGATGTCTTATTCAAATGATAGCTAAGGGGTTTAGGAAGTTCTACCACCTTGAAGCCTATTATATCCAGTGCACAAAACAAAGGCACTCACTCGTGGATGAAGTACAGCCACATTTCACAGCCTGGGACTAAAAGTGGCACGCAGCTTCTGTCCAGATATCACTGATGAGAACTAGAAATATGGCTCCTACTTGATGCATGGAGAATGGACAATGCAGTTTCATTCTGTGTCCAGAATAGTAACCACTAATTCTAAAGGAGTCTTCAGACTCCTTTAGAGCCCTTGTTAGTTTAGGTAATTAGGTGCTGTGGAATGGGGCCTAGCTCCTGGTGACCCTATATACAATAGAATGAAAGAGACACTGAAAATGGCAGTGCTTCTCTGATGTCCATACGGTATTTAATAGGTGACTGTTTCAGTAGTGGGCTGCCTCGTTCTCCTTTCATTTTTATGGTGCTAAGGAACAAACAAAGTATACACACACACACACACACACACACACACACACACGCACACTAATGGCTCTGGGGAGCTGGGGTAGAGTGCTGCTCCACATGCTTTGAGGCCCTGGGTTTGTTTCTTAGCACCATAGAAATGAAAGGAGAACAAACATATGTATACACACACACACACACACACACACACATGCACACTAATGGCTCTGGGGAGCTGGGGTAGAGTGCTGCTCCACATGCTTTGAGGCCCTGGGTTTGTTTCTTAGCACCATAAAAATGAAAGGAGAACAAACATATGTATACACACACACACACACACACACACACGCACACACGCACACACAAACCAGACAGAGTAAAAATATAAGTAAATAAAGATTTTCATTGTTTTCTCCCAATATTTTTTCTAGGTATGTATTTTTAAACTAAAACTATATTGTATGAAAAATATGGGGTAGCTTTTATTAAACTTAACATTATAGCTTATAATTCCCATTATACGATGTATAATTGAACAATCTACATACATATAATTTAAGGGCTTCATATTACCAGAGCATACATATGTCATAGCTTACTTAACTGTTCTTATCATTGAGTTCTTTTTCTCTATCAAAAAATAATTGGAGAAGGACCTGGCAACCCACTGCCAAAACAATCAGCCATTGAAAGCCCTATGGGGTCACTAGGACCCAATTCCACGGCACCTAAAAAATAACAACATTAAAAAGTAAATATGTCACACTGAAGATACATATATGCCCAATTCATGCCATGGTATTTGTAACTTTATCATATGCTTGAGAAATCCGGACCGTGAATAAAGTAGACAAGAAGAATTGATGCTTTTAAATTATGGTGCTAGAGATGAACATTGACTACACCATGGTCTGCCAAAAGAACAAACAGATCCATCCTAGAAGTACAACCAGAGTGTTCCTAGAAAGCAATGATAATTACTGTGTCTTACATAGTTTGAACATATTGTCTGGAGGGACCAATCCCTGGAGAAGGACACACTGTTTGGGAGAGTGGCAGGTCAATAAGAAAACGGAAGACACTCAAATACATGGATTGACACAGAGGCTGCCACAGTGGGCTTAAACATAAAAAAGATTGTATGCATGATACAGAACCTGGTTATGTTTCATTCTCTTGTACATAGAGTTGCTATAAATCAGACCCAATTCGACAGCACCCAACAACAACAGTTGTCTCTATTGTTTTCCTAATTAACAATGAATTTATCTATAGAAGTATTTATATGAATTTCAAATTTCATTCATGAGATAAGAAAAGTGAAATTATTCTGTCAAGGTATATGGACATTTTTAAGACAGTATAAAACTATCTCAATATTACCTTCCAAATATTTTTTGATTTATAATCTCACAATAGCGTAGAAGAAAGTATACCTTCCAAAACTCTAGTTCTCATTCAGCAACTTGATACTTAAAATTAAAACATCCCAGCCCATACCACTGAGCACAAAATAACCCAAGCAAGACGAAAATGAAAATATGAACCTCTTTGCCTGTGTAATGAACATGAATTTGATTTTCTTAATATAGATGTTCTCCTATGATCAGATTGCTCTTCACCAGACTTCCTGAATGATTGGATTTGTGAACCATCACTTTCCATAATATAATAGAACTACCAAAAGTTCTGAGATTTACAGTTAAGATCAAAGTTGTGTGTCATTATTACATTCTCTCCCTCCCACTCTGTATATATGCACATAATTTGTTGGGATTAGAAAGGGAGAATAACAATTCTGATTCCTACATCAAGTACCCAGCTTCACAAATTCCTCTGGTTAGAATCACTTGGTTATAATATACATTTTCCCTTGCAAAGCTTCCTTCATAAATATTGTTAGACATGTTGGTAGCTACTATTTCACTCAATATAGACATCTTACAGATCTGCCTGTTTTCAAGTAATCATAATGTTTGTATGTTTTCCTGATGGGGGTATAGTTTTTCTGTCCTTGATGATGATTGCAAGTTAGTCAGCAATTAATAATGTATGTGCATCTATTTTAGTGAGCTCAAATAAGAGTAGATTTAGGCATATACTAAATGAATTCAGCTGTGGTACATAGAATCCTATCCTGAGTTTTAAGGAAAAGATCCAAAAAGATGGCATTTATCAGATAATTGTTAATTCTTGAGATACTGATAGGGGATGCTAGGCAGAAGAAATGGGGTAATAGGGCCCTCTGCAGTCTTCTGCTTCCTAGGCACTTTTTGAGACATAAATATCACTTTGAGCTTCCTCTTGGACAAATGACTTGATCTGTTGGTCAGTATTCCTTGGTAGATAATATAATTTGCAAATAGCAGGATTGCTGGTGCTAATACCCTTTTACTAATGGCCTAATCTGTAGCCAGGAACACCTGCAAGTGACCTGGTCAGTGGCCAGTAACTTCCTTTACATATGAAAACAATAGATGCCTCCATGTCTGGAATGAGAAGGGGGAATTCTCCTTTTAGGCCGTATGCATCCAGCAGTAAAGAGGAAGGCCAGATTAAACCAAAGGGTGACAGAAATATGACGTACCTGATTAAAAAAAAATAAAGAGGAGGAGAATATCTGCTCCCTTAATCAGATATGGCCTCAATACCCTCCAAATTTCCACACCTCGAAGCAACTGCCCATAGGTGTCTGCAGCTGCCTGCAGTTCTGCACAGGTATTCAGAGTTGCAACCTCATTATTGGACCTGCATGCTTTCTAACCTGTAACTCAGAAGTATAAATATAACTGTTCATGGATCTCCACTGCTGGACCTGCCTGCTTTCCGATTCTACCTCAGAAATAGTAACTTATCTCCCTTTCTCCTTTCCACCTTCCCCCTGCTCCCCATGCTGGCTTATTTCCCATGTCTGCTTGCCCTGGCACTCTGGGCATACTGTCCTTTGCTTACACTAAATTATCCTCAAAGTTCCTTTCTGGGTCCATTATTAAATTCTTTTATTAATAAAGACAAGGACAAAAGAAGCACCCTGCTGCCTGGTGACATTATAAGTTTTGTAGAGAGGAATACACACCCATACAAATTATTTCACTGACTTAGATTGTTTCTTTTTTTCTTTCACAAAACCCAAATTTTGTTCCCTGAACTCATCATTACTTGGTTCTTCCGTATGCTGTTGATGATTAACATATGAAACAGAAAAACTTGGCTCCAGGATGTCCATTTGCTTGTACAGTTTTCTAGAGAATGCAGGCATCAATAAGCAGCTGTTTTTGAAAGTGTTTTTACAGTGTAATATCTGCAGCTTCTGCTTGATTTCTTTGTCAAGTACGTGCTTCCAAACTGGCAGTAGCATACACAGATGTGTTGCTATGTGGTTAGAGGGCAAACTGGAGGAAAATCCCAGTGTGACGCTGCTGGGGCATGCTCACAAATGGTTCAAGTTGGCCAGAAGGAAAGGTTGTAAATCATGATCGGAAGGAGATTGATGATGTTTGTGGAATATTCTCTCAGGGTTCCAAAGACGTGTTTGTTCCTGAGGCTTAAGAACTATTTTTGTGGAAGACTTTTATCATTAAGGTTGATGGTGTGTCTGCAACCAAAAGAGATGGGGAGAGAGAGACAGGAAGGGAGAGAGATACATCCAACAGCACAATGATTTGTATTCCTTGCATGACAAAAACTTTTATCATCCATCTCACTGACAGTTATGATTTGTTAAAGTTTTCTTCAGGGTGTTAGCTACAAACCTGCAATTTATTGTTTTGTGATTTCCATCTTTATTTTCAAGGTATACACAATCTGTATCATTAAGGTACTCTACGATATGCTATCAACAACACCACAATACCCTATGAGTATGGAACTTACTTTTCATATAGTTGTTGTTATTAGGTGCCTTCAAGTCAGGTGTGACTCATAGTGACCCTATGTACAACAAAACAAAACATTAAACAAAACATTCTCTGACACTGTACCTTGCCTGGCACTATGTCAGTGCTTCTCAGCTATTCATAGGGCTTTCAAAGACTAATTGCTTCACGATTGCTTTGGGAATGGTTGCCTTGTCCTTCTCCCATTTTTGCAGTGCCAGGGATCAAACCCAGGACCTCAGAGAGCACAGAGCAGTAATCTACCAACTGAACTAAAACCCCCTTTTTATGTACAGGACCTCAATGTACATAAATTAGTTCTTTTATAAGAGGCTGGGTTTTCTTTTCATGAGATGTTAATTAAGGACAGCCTCATCAATTCAAAAACATTGACTAAATTTGCACCCAGCAAACTTAGTCCTATAGTTGAGTGTTTCATTTTGCAAGGTGTATCACACACGTACACGGACTATATGTGGGATTAAAGGAAAAGATTTAGGAAGAACACATGAACTTTCTAACTAAATTCATGACTCTAAAGCTCTTTTAAAAATCACTTATTAAAAGAAAAAGAGACGATAAGACATTATAAGTTATTATCACCATCAGAATTTTAATTATTTTTGTTTGTTTTTGCAGACTGTTTTGGAAGTGTTCCTCTTAGGCAGTAATTTGTAGCATAAAATTGTACATTAAAGGTAATGTGTTCTACTCTAAGTCCATTTTCCATTATTTTCCCAGGTCTCAACTAATAAAATACTGAAACACACTATGGAATTGCATTTCATAGGATTTTGGTGTTCCATTTGTTTTTTTATTAAGCATATATATGTTACACAAAGGGTTAGCAATATATGAAACCTCTCATTTAGTGTTTAGGAATCAAATTTTTATCAAAGTTTGATGAGGCTTCAAAATTCCTGATTTAGGTGACAATTAGAGTGAGAATTAGGTAATTTACAAAAAGAAAAGAAGTATAGACTGCTTGGGGGTTATCAACAATAGTGTTCATCATTTTTGAAGCTCCTGTTCCACACAATACAATAGGAAATCACCTATGTCTAACCTTTGTTGGAGCACTTTATGATCAAGGAAGCTTTTTTCAAGCTAGCAGAATGTGGTGAAATAAAAAGAACATGACAATTTTATTCACTATTCTTCATGGGTTTCCAAAATAATAAATGTTGAATTTATATCAATTGCCATAAAAGAAAGAAAACCCTACAGGGGATTTTCAACTTAACCCAAAGAGATAAGACAAGTGTCATAGAGAAAAAGGCTTGATTCTAAAGTAGAAAACTCTAGTTCTTCATTTTGTCTCCGGTATGTCTTGGAGTATAATTTAAGTTCTGTCTGTGTCTCATTTTCTGTACAAGAAAAGGGATTAAACAAGATGAATATGCAGAGTTAAAAGTCTATATGGGTTATCTATAACCTTTTCATATATATCATATATATGTATATATATAATATATATACACATATATACATATATACATATATAATATATAATATATATAATATATATTATATATGTTATATATATTATATATATTATATATATTATATATATACGTATATATATGATATTTTATATATAAAACATGAGAGCCACTTATCCTGATAGTGATTTAATCCAAAAAGAGTTAAAGGAACAAAGTTGAAAGATTTTATTTCCGTATAACAGATATCTATCTTCTTAAGCATCAATGGCTGAGAGGTATTTAAATGAACCAGAAAAAATTCTTCTATAATAGGTGGAATATTCATAAATAATAACCTTTTAAATGCAAATCTCCTAATAGAGAACCAGAAAATGAGTGGGGTGTGAATTTATAGAAGCTACAATAATATTTAAAGGCCATTTGACAAAATTGGACATTCTTCATTAATGGATTAAGTTACAGGAACATTTTTAAATTGAACTTTTATTTCTATTTATTTTATTATACAAGCTATTTTAGCTATAATAATACATTCTTTAAAATGGTACATGCTTAACAAATGTTTGGGAAACTTTTATTTCTTTCAAAACATCATTTAGTTAGGTTATGTTTAGATTTTTATAATTACACACAAGAATGGTTGAGTATCAATTTATAACAAATTATATTAGAAATCAATTAGAATTCAATAAAAGTATAATAGAATTTTTTCCCTAAGAGCTGTATATCTCAAGAATGATTCATCTAAATTTGGGTGGTTTACCACTTAGTAAAAGCAACTGGTGTTGAAATCATCAACACCAAGTTTCAATAAGTGTGCAATAATGTGCAAAAATTCTCAGAAAGGGAAAGAGCTGCCAGAGATATTTTGGAACTAGCCTTGTCCTAGACGCAAGTCCTTGGTGTTGCCAGGAGTTGACCTGCTTAGTCCTCTGAGCAAGGTTTTGTGGTGTTCTCCTCCTGACAAGAACAATCCCACAGACTGACAGAAGAGGTTACTTACGCTACAATCATGATGAAGTGAGACAGAAACAAGGATACTCAGTATCCTTGGCTGAACACAAACAACAAGATCATTATACAAACCACACAGAAAAAAATTACCAAATACCTCCGACTTTTGATTAACAGTGATTGGAGGTAATTTTCCAATTAACAATTGATCCCCACTTCTTGCCTTGAACCCTCTAAAAAAAATTACAATAGTCATAGAAGTCTCCTTGCTCTCTAACAGCACCAAATCCAAAATGTTACTCTTTTTTTTTTCTTTTGTATTACTGGAGATTATCTCAGGTGCTCTACTCTACCACTGATCTATATACTCAGCCTTTAATATTATTATTATTATTATTATTATTAGCAGTAGTAGTAGTAGTAGTAGTAGTAGTAGTAGTAGTAGTAGTAGTAATGGTGGTGGTGGTAGTAGTAGTATGAGATAGGATCTAGCTGAATTGCATAGGCTGCATCTGACCTTGAACTTGCTCTTTTAGCATCCCAAATTGCTGAGATTACAGGCATGGACCACTGCATTTGGCTCAGAAAGTTACCTTTTTAATGCTTCACTAAAATTATCTAGTACTACCCTGGCATCTGATCCCATCAGATCTCAGAAGCTAAGCAGGGTCCTGCCTGGTTAGTACTTGGATAGGAGACCACCTGGAAACACCAAGTGCTGTAGGATTGGGAGAAACACCTGACAGCCCTCTCCCAAAACAGTCATCCAAAACTATAAGAATAGCAGAGAAGCACTGACAATAGTGCTGAGCATAGCACATTGTTGGGTAGTGTTTCATTCTTTTGTACATAAGGTGACTATCATTGGACCTAACGAGAGGGAACCTAACAACAGCCACAAAACTACCTAACAGAGTTCCAACCCTTTTAACACCTCCTTTTTGTGATATCTCTGGCTCTCCATGGAGTATGACATTTGTCTACCTCATTGCAACATACAATAAACCCAATTCTGTTTGAGTCCAGGCATGTTCTGGTAATCTTTGGACAGTACATACCATTGACAAAATAATCTTGCATTCTCTAAGGGGTATATATTTTAAGTGAAAAATAGAAACCACCTAATGTTTTTGAATAAATTTGGGTAAGATTCTCTGCTTCACACAAATTCCCAGGAAAAATAATTCACATAATTTCCTTTTCCTAAATACAAAATCAGAAGCCAAATAAATGATATCTTGAGTTATATAACATTATTTCTTCATTCAGTCTCAAATTATAACAACATTAATCCATCACCTTTTATGCGCCAAGCAGTATGCTAGGTAATTTCACAAGAATGTCCTACTTAACCATCAAGGCCTCCTCTAAAGTATATATTTTTATCATGTTTAATCCTTATAATAATCCAGTGAAGTAGAGTGTTTAGCCTCATTTTGACTGTTAGATATTAAGTGACTTAACTGTACCTGAGGCAACAACGAGAACCTGAATTACACATCATCATCATAATATACAATAAAGTTACAATTAATTCACTTATAAATATTTGTTGTTCCTCTTTTGTGTCAGATATACTGAAAAATAGAAATGAAAACTTCATTATGGTTCTTATATTCTAATGAGTTATGACAAAAATCAATTCAAATAATTAAAGTACACAGATGACAATTAGTCCTATAGAAAAAAAGGAATAGAGCTGAGCATCTTGGAGCATACCTGTAATCCCAGTGACCTGGGAAGCAGAGGCAGGAGAATTGCAACTTTGAGACCAGAGGCAAACTGTTTGACTTACTGAGACCCTGTCTTATGATTAAAAGTTAAAAATAGGGTAGGGGTGCAGCTCAGTGGTAGAGCACTTGCAAAGTATGTATGAAGCCCTGGGTTCAACCTCCAAGTACCACAAAAAATAAATGAAAAGAAAGAAAGAAAATAGGGAAGAAGGAAAGATGGAAGGAAGGAATGAAGGAAGGAAGGGAGGGAAGGAAAAGAAAGAAAAAGGAATGAAAGAAAGAAAGAAAGAAAGAAAGAAAGAAAGAAAGAAAGAAAGAAAGAGAAAGAAAGAAAGAAAGAAAGAAAGAAAGAAAAAGAGGAAGGAAGGAGGAAAGAAAGAAAAAGAAAAGACAAAGAAAAAGAGAATGTTTAGGGAAACTTTCCTTCAGGAAGACCTGAGAGGCAGGAGGCAGGGAATTGGTTATCTGAGGCAAGAGTGCACCAGCAGGAAAACAGCCAGTGTGAAAAAGGATGCAGGCCTTGTGGGTTCAAGGGCACCATGGAGGCCAGCACATGTGGAGACACAAGAGAATAGAAAAGGACAGAAGATGAGGTCAGAGGTAGAGGAGGTGGGGCTAGAATGCAAATGAAACCCAAATCACCAGGACTAGGAGAAGCCCTGGAGGGTTTGAATAGAAGAGACCCTGTCTCATGATAAAAAATAAAAAAATAGGCTGGGGGTACAGCTCAGTGGTGGGAGCACTTACAAAGTATGTGCAGGCCCTAGGTTCAGCCCTCTAGTAACATAAAAAGTAGTTAATTAACTAATTAATTAAAATTAAAATTATTGAAAAATTATGTCATTTGTTAGGAGTACTGTTATTTTATCTCTAAGAAAAATAAGTTACTATCAGTTATGTGCTCTTTCTTCAATTAACTGCCAACGTAATTATTTTCCTTAACAAATAGACATTTTAATGAAACAATTTTTCTTTTACAGAAGTCAGAATGTTTTCCAGTTTGTAAGCTGGGTATCATTCTGGAATAAATTTTGGGAGGTGTTTTTTTTTTTTTTTTTTTTTTGGTCAAATTTTGTATAAATTGAGGTTTTCTCTATTATGATAAATTCTCAAATTTATATACACATACCTATAAAAAAGTCATGGGTGATTCTTGATTTTTATTTTTTTGCCTTTTTAAAAGATAATTATTATTACAATCAGTTTCCTAGGAAGAATCGTTCTGTCAATTCATCTTCTCCATCTGCTTTCACATACTGCAAAATTATAATCATCCATAATTTGTGATAGATTCTTGCCAAACGTTGCTAAAACAATTTAAAAAGTGCCAGACAAGGATTCTTGCCAACTTACACACATTGCAGATGCTTTTGTTCTTTATACTTTTCTCCAGAAAAGTTGAATGTGAAAGTTATTTTTTATGGACTTTTATTTTAATTCTAAAGTAACAGTGGCAGTGAATTCATTTTTATCTACCTAGAATTGAAGATATTTCCCATTAAAAGAGGTAACATAATGAGCATGGCACTAAATATCACAATCCCTAAGTAAGACCAAACTCAGAACTTAATAAGGAACAATTAGGGTATTAGTTCATTAATGACCCAGGCTGTATCTTTTTTATTTTAGTGTTTCCAAACCATAGTGGCATTCTTGGTATACAGTTGGCACTGTACTTGATTAAAGATTCTAGCAACTTTTCAAATGCCTTGGAATTAAGAAAGAACAGACTCATCTGGAAAGGTCATCCTCTTACACCAAGCTTTTAGCTTCAAAGAGTCTTATTGTTAGGTGCAGTTGAGTCAGGTCCAACTCATAGCAACACTATGAACAACAGAACGAAATACTCCCTGACACTGTGCCATCCCCTGCACTATTGTTAGTGCTTTTCTGCTACTCATGGAGTTTTCAATGGCATGTTGTTTCGAGAATGAGCTGCCAGGTCCTTCTCCCTAGCCTGCAGCACCTGATATTCCCAGATTGTCTCTTATCCAAAGACTAACGAGGCTGACCCTGCTGAGTTTCTGAGATTGGGTGGGATCAGATGCTAGGGTGCTACGAGTCTAGGAAAGGAATATACACAGATAAAAAGCAATTTGCCACTACCCCAATCTAAAATTTGGCTCTTAAGTCAATTACTAACAAGCCAATCTAAAGTAACCTGTCACATCACTTGCCATGACTTATCATCTATTCCTTCTTGAAATATTTTCTTTCCTAAATTTCATCCCTTGGCCTCCTAGCTTGCCTTTTCTTCAGGCTCTTCCTCACCATTTTCTTTAGCAGTTTGTCCTCTCCTTCCAGATCACCAAATTTTGGGTGCCTGGGTTCTTTATTTTTAACTCTCTTCTCTTGTGTATATCCACCCCCCACAAGCGATCTCACCTATTCCCACAACTTTATATATATTCTATGTGCTAATTACTATTACATTTCTCACTCTGGCCTTGTCCTCTTCCTTTACCTCTCAATTAATTTAATTTCCTTCTCAATGTGTGTATTGTGTGATCTGTAAGCATCTCGACTGAATATAGTTCACACACAAAAACTTATTAAATCACACCCAGATAATCTACCTTTTCTATTTCCAAGCCCTACTCATTTTAGCAGACAGCAGCAAGATCAGCTCTGATCTTCAAGAGAAAAATTAAATCTAACATATATATTTGACTTTTCTCTTTGACTCATTCCAATATCATCCATCAGGACAGTTCCTCTGAATATTCATCCTAAATCTTACCACCTCTTTAATGACTACAATCTTAGTCAAATGGACCACCATCTCTGGCTTACTTTACATAAACTTCCAAATATCTTTCGATCTCCCTCTTGCCCTCCTACCATCCCTCTAAAAACCAAAATTTGATGGACTCTATTTCTGAGATTTTAAATGGAATTATATTACTGCCAATACTTTCCCATTGCAAGAAAATAAAGTCTGACTTCTGGCAAGGCTTTAAGACCCTAAATGATTTGGTCTCTGTACAATGTCATCTACCCCACTTTCTACTTGCTTACCTAACCCTTGATATATTGACTTTTTGGTTTCTTGAACACACCTATACATCTGATCTCAAAGCAAAACCTACAATTTTTCTTGGACTATTCATCACAGAGATCATCAAAAGGTTGCACTTCAAAGAGACTCTTGTGCTTGTCTTATATAAGGAATCCTCTTATAGACACACAGTCTTTCTCAAGTATATTAAACCATTTTGCCTTCTTTATATTGTTCATTAGTATCTGACATCATTTATTTAACTGTTTTCTAAATGCAGAAATGTATTGTCTGCCTATCCCTCTCCTAGGATACAAGCACTCTAGGGAGAAGGAGAGGCAAGCAATTTTAGTTTTTACAGTCCCAGAACTTGGAACAGTGACTGAAATATATATGTCATTCTGAAAACATTTGTTGGCTACCTTAAAAGTAATGTTAGAATAAGTAGGATATGAATTAAATGTCTTACACATAATAGCTCATGTATATATTGCAATATTTTACCCTAATTATTTTCCATCTCTGTAAGTCTACCTTCAGATTCTAGACAAGATATTTATAAAAGTTTATAAACTATTCATATTCCTATGTACATTCCAAAGAAAAGAGGTGAATGTCTTGCTCATCTATTTCCTATTATTAATTAAAAAAGCTACTAAAATGTTATGAGTTGAGATACATGGTATATTTAACATAGTTAAAATTGACATTGTACTCATACTGCAGGGAATAATATATTTACTTTAAGAAGATCTTAACAGATTCTAACACTTTTATTATTTATATTTACATAAATATTGTCTAAGAGTAGATTGAAATAGAACTTGTTTTTTGACCAAGAAGCACTAATGTCTGTTAGTTAAAACTAAGGTTTTTTTTTTTACTTGAGAAGTAAAAATAGAAACACTATTCTAATTGCAAAATTACTAATATCTTTTTAGGCATTAATTATAGTTGAGCTTAGGCTATGACTTTAAAATGAGCTAGAGTTAATCTCTATGGCAGCAAAGAAAAATTAGAAATAACATGAGAAAGAATCTGGTTTGCATGTTCACAGTAATTGCTACTTAGGGTTCATGTTCATTGAAGTAGTCAGAAAAGGAGACTGCAAGTATTTAGTACATATTGATTTCATGGTCTTGTTTTGTCCTTTCTGAAAAACATATTCATCAACTTTTTGTCCTAATTTTCTAAAAATATATATTCACACATTTCTATGTTATGTCATAAATATTGTCTAAATATAAATAAATTAAGCCCTAATTCATGAACTTGATCAATGTACTCAAATTCCATTGTTAGTTGTCTTTTGATTATAAGTATGTATATGAGATATTTCTATAAGAAGAGGTCATATGGAATTCATTTGCCAAAATAAATGATTTATATGTAATATCTTACTAGTAGCATTAGGAATACTTACTAAGATTAATTTCACACACACACACACACATATAATGTATATATTATATATATATATATATCTGTAATAGTTTCAGAGCAATAAAAGTAATTTATCAGGCTTAGTATTCAATAAGTTTATAATCTGATGAGGAAATAAAACAGTCAAAACACCTTTATCAGTGAAAGATATAAGCAAATTCATTACATACAATGATAATATTTCACCCATAGTGTTTATTGTGGACACTTTTCTAAGTGTTTTATACATACCTAGTTATTGAATCTTCATCATTCCATAAGACAGGCATTATTATGATTTTAATTTTTTTATACAGATAAGGCAACTAAAGCTCAGAAAGCTTAAGTAACTTGCTCAAGATCACACCGCTTATACTTTACAAATGTTTGCTTGGACCTCATGATATTGATTCCAGATTTAGTGTCATTTCCCACCATATTACCCTAATTTTCAGAATCAGTGTCATCATATCTATTGAGAATGAAAAGGAAGAAAGAGTTACAGAAGAATTAGAAGGGCAAAACATGCCCCCCCAAAAGAATTTTTTTTAATCTTTGAGATTTTTACCAGAAGTAAAATGAATAGACAGGCACAGGTATATAAAACATTTATTATTGCTCTGTGCTTACTTTGTACCAGCATAATTGGAATATTTGTACATATTAATTTATTTAATCTTTTCAAAAACTCTGTTTATTATACAGCAGTGGTACTAAAATTCATGCTCATATGATATTGAAAACCAATGGGCTAAATGATATTATCCAAGACCTCAAGAAAGAGGATAGGTAGAGAAATAAATAGACCGAGAACTGAACTGTTACTAACTTCTAAATTTGAAGAGTCAAACAGATGAAAAAGAAGAAACAAAATGAGTATGAACCAGTGGGTTGAAGGACAGAATAAAACAAAAAGGCCGACCTTCTCTCAAGTAGGAGAGAAATCTTCCTGTTTAAATTAACTTTAAACATCAGATGTTGACTATTTTTGACTTGAGCAGAAACATCATCACTTCCTCAGGCACTAGCCTACCAGTCTTCAGACTGGATCTTCATCAATCTTTCTAGTTCTCAGGCCTTCAGATTTGGAATTGAGCTAGACCATCAGCTTTCCCGGGTCTCTAATTTCCCTCTCAACAGAGAATTTGGGATTCATCTGCTTCAATAATCTTGAATGCCAGTTCCTCATTATACATAGTATATATCTCTGTGTGTGTCTGATTGACTCTGTTTCTCTAGAGAATCTTGGCTAATACAATCACAATCCAGAGCACAATTCTTCACGTTTTACCTAGACCAGCAGATGGATTTTAGCTTGAACTCAGCTGACCCTCAAAAACTTCCACAAGTGGCTCTCACTTTGCTTCATTTCCAAACTGCCAGAAAAGGGGTCTAAAGACCACCCTGGAGCATATAAGAAGGTGGATGTGGCCCTTAGTGGTTCCCTTTGTCCCTTGTTGATGTGATGGTCTGAGCAGGTGGTAGGGAGTGAGGAATGGGGATGATGTCAGCACCCAGGATTCATCCAGAAGACTTCTAGGGAAATACCTTCTACAAATAATCTTACCCAATGTTTCAGAGCAATAAGGCAGAAAACAGCTAGCCATGGGTTTACTTCTTTATATTTAGTTTTTATTGTTTTCAGCCTTTTCAGTGTTTCTTTTAAAAAACTTTTATTTCCAAGTCATTTTTATAGTGAATGTTCATTATTTCTGTGATTACAAAACAAATTTATGGCTTATTTAAAGTAACTGAAACTCCAATCTCATTCCATCATTCTCCTGTTTATATTTGTTGACTATTTAAACTTCAGAATAAAGCCCACACTACTAATATTGAATTCTATGTCTGTCAATAAGATATAAGTAAATATTTTCTGTCTTTGAATTTTTTCTTACATTAATTCAATTACTTTCTTTTTCTTGCAAACAAATAGTCCCCAAGATGTTATTATTCTAAATCTTAGGCAGTAATAGAAGATTTATTTGTTGTTTATGAATTGTCTATTTAAGTTCTTCAGTGGATGACACATCAGCATAGTTGTTTTATGAGTATATTTGGGTTTGGGTTTGGGTTTGGGTATGGGTTTTGTTTCAATCAGTTGAAAGAAAAGAAAAATTGACTGAGGGCAGCTACCATGCTGTGATGAATAGGACTCTTGGGAGGTAGATAAATGAAAGAAGACATTTCAGGAGTCTTCCTGTGTATGTTGCAAGTTAATTACAGGACTCTGTGCATTTGTTTTTAATTTCCATCAACCCTGTGTAAAGTACCTAATTCTAAATATATTGTTCGTGTTTTGCTAAATATTGTTTTCAACCTCCATAGTTATTGCATGTTATATATCATTATTTGTTACACAGAACACCATACAATTTACATGAAAATGTCCTATAGCTAGGGTGACACTTGGAAGTGGAAAGGTAGAGTACATTGTAAGATTTATTTACATTACTTAATAATTGCCTCTATTTGTATTTCAAACCAAATATAGGTACCAGGACTCTATAGGAATACCCAATCAGCAAATATTAAGTGGATTACATAGCTCCAGAAGTTATTTGATTTAATATATAATTTTCACCTAAGTTCAAAAATAAGATTAATTGAACTAAATTAATAAAAATTCAATAGGTTCAGTTACTTTTTTAAAAAGATGAATTATGTTGATCCATTTCTTTAAAATATGTAAATATGCTGTCATAAATAGTGTTTTCCATGCACTGTGATATATTGCCAAAAGTTTTAACCTCATACTAACCATAAATAATACTTAAACGATGCTATATTTTTTGCAATCTGAGGCTATTCACTGATGAATTATTCAACTAAAGGTGATATCTCTACTAAAGTAGTCTTGCCTCATTATCTCATTCCAAGATGAATGAAGGGAAGAAGTGTTTAACTGATTCATATTGCTGCTAGTGTTAAACTTTTCTGTAATTAATTGTAGTATGGTTTGATAAACTAAAATTGAGATATTTATAACAATCTCAAATTTGTTTTAAATGCAAGAATCTCTCACAAAAATGAGATACAATGTTTTTCATTTGAAAGTTATCATATTATGTTGTCGAATAATCCTCCAGAAGAAAGTGTATTGCCAAATCAAATAATTAAAACAAGAGTAGAAGCATATTACCTATATTTTATGTTCATTTTGATAAAATATAAAACATTTGGGCTTTTAGAAAACTGTATAAAGACATATACATTCTAACTTAAAAATCAAAGTTTTATTCCAACATTAGAAACACAAAAGGAATACACCATTTACTTTAGAAAAATTGAAAGATTATTCTTAAAGCAAATATTCATCTGTCATTGTTGTTGTTAGGTGCCATCATGTCAGTGTCTGATGCATAGCAACCCTATGTACAACAGATAAAATACTATTTTCAGTGCTTCTCTGCTATTCATAGGGGTTTCAATGGCAGATTGATTTTTTGGGAGTGGGTTGCCAGGTCCTTCTCCTAATCCTACAGTATCTGGTGTTCCTAAGTGGTCTCCCATTCAAATACTAACCAGGCCCAACTCTGCTTAGCTTCTGAGATCTGATGGGATCAGATGCCAAACTGCTAGGGCTGCAGGGTCATGGTGATATATTAATGTCATCTTCTTCTAGGGAAGAAGATCACTGGCTGACTCTTTGGGAATCAGTTCATGAACTATTTAGGTGTCACCTGAACTATTACAAAAGCACGCAGTTAGGACACTGTAGATCCACAAGCAACACACTTTGACTATACATTTGGCTAATACTTGAACTTCCTGCTTAGACCTTATTAGATAACTGCATTTTGTATGAAATAAGTATATTTTACTTCATTTTAGAAACTGATATTGAAAATATGAAGAAAAGAGACCATATCCTCAAGTAATCTAGTGCAAGCCACCATCATTTTTCTTTTACTACTGACATAGTCTCTTAAAAGTCCTCGCTCATCCATTCTTATTTTCATCACCTCTAATTCCTTCTCAAGTAGCAGCCAGAGTAATCTTTTTAAAAACAAGAATCTAATAATCATTTCCTACTTTTTAAAACTTTCCACTTGCTCCCCATTGACCTGTGTAAAGACTCCTGTGCATATCAAGGCCACTAAAGTATCACATGATCTGACTCATGCACTTCACCCAGCATCTTTGTCTTCTTTTCTCTTCCCAGTTGGCTGCAGCCCTATCTCTTTGTTCTTCTCTAAACTCCTGCAAAGCACAGTGCTCCTTCTAATGCCAATATCTTCAAATTCCTATTCATCTTCCTTGTCTCAGCCTAAACAACTTTTAATAGGTCTTAATTAGTAAATTTTATTTGTATATTATACTCATTTAAATGCCAGATTTATATACTTGTTATATTTTTTAATCTGCACTATATACCCCTAGAGACTTCCTCTAAGATATTTGACTTACAACTTTTTCCTTGACTCTCCCTACTATATATGACTAACATTCCATTTTTGTTTGGCATGCAACCTTTCACCTAGTGTCATATGTGTTCTTTGTGCCCAACATTAGATTCTTTGGGTGCAATATTATTTATCTTTATATCCTCTTGCTATAGCTCACATAATAGGCAGAAAAGAAACACCTAGATTAAATTTAGGGAGTGTTGTATAAGGAAAGTATAACAATCTAATAACCTCAAAAAACTTATATAGGATCCAAATAATTCTACCAAATTATTTTTTGTTTAGAAATAAGTTTAAGTTGATCATCAAATGTTTGGGTGGCTGTTGCTGGCAGTCTGCTTTTTATGCAAACTATTCCCAGGTCCATTTTATGCACATGAATATTCTCAAAGAGATACGAAGAAAAAAATCCCTAAAAAGGTAAATTTATACTCAATGCAGGCTGTATGAGATATTCATTGTGTATGTCTCCAAATGAAATATTAAAATTTAAAGGATCATGTTTTCAAGTTTTCCATATTTACTCCAATAAGCTATGTTCTAAACAAATGTTTAACATAGAGTAACATATTAAACTTGATATGCAGATGGTTCCAAGAAAATAAGATGTCTTGTACTTTTAAAAGAACGTTTTCTAGATTTAATAAAATACGTTGTACAGAATGATGAATTAATCTCCTACATAAAGAATACTATATAGCTATAGTATCTGACCCCCACATGTCTGTCAGTTTGCCGTACTGTGGGGGTTTGTGTGTTGCAATGCCACTGGTATCAAAGATATCAATAGGGTCACCCATGGTGGATAGGTTTCAGCTAAGCTTCCAAACTAAGACAGATGAGGGAGTAGGAAATGGTGAATCACTCCCAAAATAACTAGCCATCGAAAACCCTATAGATAGCAAAGAAATACTGTCAGATATAGTGCTGGAAAATGAGCCCCCAAGGTTGGAAGGCACTCAAAAGACTACTGGGGAAGAGTTGCCTCCTCAAAGTAGAGTCTACCTTGGTGATGGAAATGGAATAAAGCCCCAGGGACCTCCATTTGCTGATGGGGCGTGACTCAAAAT
This sequence comes from Pedetes capensis, assembly GCA_007922755.1. Classification (NCBI taxonomy): domain Eukaryota; kingdom Metazoa; phylum Chordata; class Mammalia; order Rodentia; family Pedetidae; genus Pedetes; species Pedetes capensis. The sequence goes on along the minus strand of VMDO01009501.1, from coordinate 48,385 downwards.
AAGGAGAAACAACTGTAAACATCCATTAATAATTGGAATTAATAAATGGAATGTACATGGTAGGAATTTAGGAAAATTAGAAATTGTTAAAAGAGAAATGGAGCGCATAAACATTGATATTCTAGGTATCAATGAGCTAAAATGGACTGGCATGGGCCATTTTGAGTCAGATAATCACATAGTCTACTATGTTGGGAATGAAAAACTAAATTAAAATGGGGTTGCATTCATCATCAAAAAAGACATTTCAAGATCTGTCCTGAAATACAATGTTGTCAATGATAGAATAATATCCACATGCCTACAAGGAAGGCCAGTTAATATGACTATTATTCTAATTTATGAACCCCCCACTAAGGCCACAAACGAAGAAAAAGAAGATTTCTATCAGCTTTTGCAATCTGAAATAGATCAAACATGCAATCAGACTTACTGATAATTCCTGATGACTGGAATGCGAAGGTTGGAGACAAAGAAGAAGGCTCAGTAGCTGGAAAATATGGTCTTGGTGACAGAAATGATGCTGCAGATTACATGATAGAATTTTGTCAGACCAATGACTTTTTCATTACAAATACATTTTTTCACCAACACAAATGGAGACTATACACATGGACAGTTTCATGAGGAATCTGTACGTGAACCAGGAGGCAGTTGTTCGAATAGAACAAGGGAACACTGCCTGGTTTAAAGATAAGAAAGGTGTTCATCAGGGCTGTATACTTTCACCATATCTCTTCAATTCATATGCTGAGCAATTAATCTGAGAAGCTGGACTTTATGAGGAAGAATGCAGCATCAGAATTGGATGAAAACTCATTAACAACCTGTGTTATGCAGATGGCACAACTCTGCTTACTGAAAGTGAAGAGGTTTTAAAACATTTACTGATGAAGACCAAAGACCATAGCCTTCAGTATGGTTTGCAACTGAACATCAACAAAACAATAATCCTTATGATTGGGTCAGTAAGCAACTTCACAATAAATGGAGAAAGGATTGAGGTTGTGCATGATTTTGTTTTGTTTGGCTCTATAATCAACACCCGTGGAAGCAGCAGTCAAGAAATCAAAAGACACCTTGCTCTGGGAAAAGCTGTGGCAAAAGATCTCTTTAGAGTCTTGAAAAGTAAAGATGTCACATTGAAGATGAAGTTGTGCCTGATTCATGCCATGGTATTTTCAGTCACATCATATTGTTGGGAAAGCTAGACATTGAACAAAGGAGACAGGCAAAGAATTGATGCTTTTGAATTATGGTGCTGGACATGACTATTGAATATACCATGGGCTGCCAAAAGAATCAACAGATTTGTCCTAGCAGAAGTGCAACCAGAGTGCTCCTTGGAAACAAGGATGGCCAGACTGCATCTTACATATTTTGGACATGTAGTCAGGAGAGCTCAATCCCTAGAGAAAGACATCATGTTTGAGAGAGTGGCAGGTCAACAAAAGAAAAAAGGAAAACCCTCCACCAGATGGATTAACACAGTGTCTGCAACAACAGGCTTAAACATAAATAAGATTGTGTGCCTGGCACAGAATAGGGAAGTGTTTCGATCTGCTGTACATAATGTTGCTACAAGTCAGACTCGACTGGACAGCACCTAACAACAAAGTATCTGAGATAATGACAAAGTTCCCAGGATCTATTGCTCTCTCTCTCTCTCTCTCTCTCTCTCTCTCTCTCTCTCTCTCTCTCTCTCTCTCTCTCTCTCTCTCTCTCCCTCTCTCTCCCTCCCTCTCTCTCTCTCTCTCTCTCTTTCTGTGTGTGTGTGTGTGTGTGTGTGTGTGTGTGTTGTGTATAATATCCTAAGATCTACATATATTCAGATGAAGCCCTTCCTTCTTGGGGAACTGTTTACTGATGAACCATTAATTCTACTCCTAAATGGATAAATGGATCAGGAGGAAAAATATCCCTGACTTTTCTTTTTCAGCAGCAGAGAAGTTCATTGTTTATTCATCCAATTTTAAAAGTATTTTAGAATCCAGTTTTAAATTTTTAAGAAGGAAAAAGAATAGCTACCTTTTTGTTCATTGGCAAACAAATCCTTTTTAAATAAAACAGATCATAAATAAACAAACCAAGAAAATGAGATCTAGAACAAAAGATCTTATTTCTGCCAACTATAATATATTTGGAATGATAGCCAAACTCATTACAAATCTAGCAGTTCAACTTTGCCCTACCTTGGCAATTCTTTTTTATTATTCATTACAAAGCTGAGATAGAGCTGTAAGAAATGTATGCCTCTGGTTAGCCCTTAAAGACAAATATGTCTACCTAATAAATATGAGGACCAGCTTTGGATCAATGAACTAGGAGCCAGGATTCTTACAATTAATTCATGACTCTTTCACTGATTTTTCCATAGATCTGGGAAGAGCTACTTAAGCTCTTATAACTTCCCCTTGCAAATGTGAATAAGAACGCAGCATATGCATTACTGAACCCTGTACAGCTTAATTCTTTGCAAAAGCACTTTAAAACACTTTGATGAGAAGTACTGTATTAAAGGAAATTATTACTGTTATTCATTTAGCTGCTTGTAAAACATTGTGAACAAAGGAAAGTATGAGCTCATTTTATGGTAGATAAGGGATGCTGGAAATCATTAATATAGTCAGATTTCTGAGAGTAAAAATTTTCTGCTCCACAAATAGTTATCATTGAGAGAGACATGACATTAGCTGATCTGTTCACACACCTCTCATTGTGTTGACTCTAACTGGCAATTTGACTTCCTAAGTGAAACAGAATTTAAAAATTGCATTTTTTCTTAGTGTTTGTATCTTATCAGCACTTCATATTCAAATATCATTAATACTATGGCATCTAAACTCAGGAAAGGCTATAGGTTTATAAATCTTACAATTTACCATAGTTTCAACATTAGTTCCTCCTATTGATTCAATAAAGAGAGCAAAAATGCCATGCATACTTTTTAAATGCTTAGCCACTAATCGAAGTCAACTTTTTCTAGTAAGACAGTGTTTATTAGCATGGCTTTTCTAATGAATCTTTTCAAATATAACTTTGAGTCTCATTTCCTTTCTCTTTGACATTAACTTAACTGAGGATATTTTTGTACTCTGCAAATGAAGTCCTTATGCAAAATCAAGCTTAACTTTCCATAGTCTTATTGAGAACATGTACTCCCACTTTCAAAAACTACAAGCCATCAATGATGTGTTGGCATTTTTTTCCTGTAAAAGAAACCAGAAACCTCTTGCCTTAGCCAAGCACACTCATTGATCAGAGGGTTCTCTTAAATTGACTTGTCATCAGAGAAAACCTCATTTTCTTTCTTCCTTCCTCCCTCTGTCCTCAATGAAGAGGTCACTGATGGGAATGCGAATATATCACAAAAAGGAGTTTAGAATTTCTTCTTAGCCTTTTCAAAAAGTTATGTCCAAAGCAAGTTCATAAAACCTCACATTTCACAAAGATATAGTACCTTAAAATAGAAAAAAAAGAAACTTCAGAGAATACCTCCTATACTTTTTTAAAGAAACATTGTCTTCCAAAGTGAGAAAATTATGAGAACTTACAGTTTACAAATAATTGTAAGTTATAAAAAACCACTATGCAGTGATGTTATTTTCTTTCTAGAATGGTCATTTGTTCTGATCTATAGGGTTCAGGTCAGATATTATGGATGTGGTCTGGTTATATTAACATTATAAAAAAACCTAGAATAGACCTATAGTTGCTTAGAAATAATAACAAAAAAATCAAAAAACCTGGCTTTCATAGTACTTGAGAATGTCATTGAAATTTATCTTCTAATTTTTATTTTATTTGCAATTAGATTGTTAGTATTTTTATAGTGAACAATATTAACTCAACTTTTGTGTTGAGGATGCAGCACAAAATATAAGAAAAGAATTATTTTAGAATAGATTTAAAAACTAAGGACGCATTTTATCACATGAATCCAGGAGCAGCTAACAAATGATCCAACCAATATGTTTGGTTCACTGCTCCATCTCAAGCTCCTAGAACAATGTCTGGCAAAAATGGCACTCTAAAGTGTTATTGAATAAATGAATAAATGAGTGGTTTCTGCTAATCGCTAATTTCTTAGTAATTAAACTAATCTCCAACCAAATTAATATTTCTTACTTGTTCCATCCACTTTGTATCTGAATAATAATGCACAATGTTTTTTAGGTCCTTTCCTGGTTGTTCATTGAACTGGATTATTCTTATTGAGGTTTATTCATGACATTATAAATTACTTTTTCAAAGTCCCACACCAAGGATTTCCCTACTATCTAACTTTTCTTCCCTATCTCAGTATTTTTATAATCATTGCTCTTGCCTGGAAAATTATTTCATGCACAGATTTTCAAATTATGCTTGATTTCCACATTTATACAGAATCTCTTTAGTGTACAGTTCCTGTAATCCCATTTTTACCTGTAGAATACCTGGAATACTTCTTAAATATGTTTTTGTATGACTGCTCTCTTCTAACATACAAAAGCCTATAAATTGCATGTTGTTGTTTTTGTTAGGTGCCGTTGAGTTGGGTTCAACTCATAGTGACCCTATGGACAACAGAAGGAAATGCTTCTGGACACTGTGCCTTGCCTGGCACTGTGTCAGTGCTTCTCTACTATTCATAGTCTTTTCAATGATAGACTGTTTTGGGAGTGGATTGCCCAGTCCTTCTCCCTCTCCTGTTGTTGTTGTTGTTGTTAGGTGCCATCGAGTCGGTATCCAGCTCATAGCGACCCTCATAGGGTTTTCAATGGCTGAGTGCTTCGGGATTGCCTTGGGAGTGGATTGCCAAGCCTTTCTCCCATTTTTGCGGTGCTGGGAATTGAACTCTGGGCCTCAGAGACTGCAGCGCAGCACTCTACCCACTGAGCTAAATCCCAACCAACCTCTCCTGTAGCACCTGGTATTTTCCTGTGGTCTCCCATCCTAGGACTAACCTGGCTGACCAAGTCTAACCTAGTTTCAGAGATCAGGCAGTATGGGATGCGAGGGTGCGATGGCTGTAGACATTAGTTGCATAGAGATATGTAATTCCATGCTCATCTATTTATTCAATGATTGCCTATAGCTAGGAAGCAAATGAGTTAATTGAAAGTAATGACAAACTCTAAAACAACAACTATTATAGTGTCATGGATTCATCGTAATTTAGAAGACTATTGAAGTTTCAATAGAAACCACCAACTTTTCTCCTTTTTGTCATCAACTTCACAGTTGGAAATTGATTCCCTGCTTGCTTACAAAGACAGAAATGAAAGGAAGATGACACCTAACACTTCTTTCCCAATAAAAAATGAATAGTGTAGAATAAACATCCACTCATAAATATTGAATATTGTCACCTAAGAAAAATAAATGGGAAAGCTTGTTGCTGGTATCCCAGATTACAGCAGGTAGGTGATGGGGACATTTTAAGCCTCTCTTTTCTTATCTTTAAATTAAGAATCATATTGTCAGTTCAGTGATACAGAAAATCAGCATGTATTAATCCTTGAATTTTATCCTGCTGGTTACCACTTCACAAATCTTAAAAGGTAATGTGCCAGAAGATGTACAATGTTGTTTTTTTGGCCTTCATTTTTAAATTCTTGTTTGGTTTAATGAAAACATTGCTTTTGTCACTTTTGATTAAATCCTGGGTTAGAATGTTTTGTTTCTGTTTTGTTTTGTTTGCAGTGTTCCAGGTTGAACTCAGGGTCTTGCACGTCCTAGTATCCTACATTACACTATGCTACAATGAGAAGCCTACACTCAGCCCTAGCCCTAGCCCCAATTTTTTATTTTTTTTATTTTTTATTTTTATTTATTCATTTATTTTATTTTTTTAAATTTATTTATTTATTTATTTATTTATTTTTTGAGACAAGAGCTGCCTCTTGCCTTCAACTAACCATATTCTAGCCTCAGCTTGCCCAACACTGTGGGTCACTGGGATTATAAGTGTGCTCCATGATATCAGGCCTCAGAATTTTTACTTAAATTAGAATTCATGTAGCCTTTAGGAACACAGCTTTAGAACCAAATCAACAAGGACTATATCAAAGATCTGCCACTCTCTAGCTGATTAACCTTAGGCCTTTTGATAACCTATTCCTTTTTCAGTAAAATAAGGATACAAAACATCTCACTAGATTGTCAGAAGATTAAGTAACATTAGAAAGTATTTATCAAGGTAATAACATATACTATTTGCACAACAACTGGAAACCTACTGTTTTAATCAATTAATATACTTCCTTGAGAAAAGGACATGGCCATCCACTCCCAAAGCAATCCCAAAACAGTCAGCCATTGAAAACCCTATGAGGGTCGCTATGAGTCAGACCAAACTCAATGGCACCTAACTACGAAAACAACAAAATATTCCCTAGCCTTTTCTCCAATAACACAGTAGAAAATACAATGAGGATATTAAATGAGAGTAGAGTAATCCTCTCTTATCCATAGGGGATACATTCCAAGAAACCCATTAGATGCCTAAAACCACAGATAGAACTAAATCCTGTATATACTATGTCTTTTCCTATACATATATACTTATGATAAAGTTTAATTTATAAATCATACATAGTAAGATATTTTAAAAATAACTAATAAAAATAGAAAAATTATAACAACAGATTAGAATAAAATTTGTATGAATGTAGTCTTTCTCAAAATATCTTATTGTATAATAGCTATATTTCTTGTTAAGATGTGAAATGATGCAATGCTTATGTGGTAAGATTAAGTGAAGTGAATGATGGAGGCACTATGAAATAGTGTTATGCTTCTACAAAAGTGTTACCACAATAAAATCATTCTGATACTGAAACTGGGTCTGAGAACTGCAATGACTACTATGTAACTAATGAGTGAGTAGCATATATTGAATGGATACATTATAGGAAATGATGATTCACATCCCAGGTTGTATGTAACAGTTTGGCACAAGTTTTGTCACATTCCATGGAACAATGCAAAATATAAACCTTATAATTTTTTCCCCAGAATCTTTCATTTAGCATTTTTAGACTATGGTTGACCGTTGGAAAATGAAAATTTGGAAGGCAATCAAAGAATAACTGTTGTATTTGATAAGAAAGTGATTCCCAAGTAGACTTAGCCAATACACTTACACATACATTTCTTCATTTCTTACCCTAAAGGCTCCACCTAACTAAAGGTTGCCCTAGTTGCACATTGCTGAACATTTCACTTTCTCTTCCTTTCTATCTTAAAAGTAGAATAGGATGAACATACATGTAGGGTCTTCTAGAAAAGGCAGATTTTTGCCTTTCTTTTTTTGTCCTGAGAACTAGTTCATTCTTATTGGCATTCTTTGTTAATGACATTGATATAAATCTATTGTGGATTTATTAATTTTCTTGCAAATGTCTATTTTTTCTAATATATTCCAAAGAAATAAGCAAGTCTAATACAAAACTTGAGCACCCGCTAAATCTGGTGAAATTATATACAATTGGTGCCAAACATCTATCCCTGTCACACTGAAACAAAATCACTTCTCATTGTCAACAGGTTAATCAGTGAACATATGGAAGCGAGTTCTTTGTGCTAGAATATCTATGCAGAGCACCAAACACTCACAACTTCTCCAGCTACTACCAAGGTAATTGCTTCCAGAGGTTCATTGCCTATGTGTTAACTACTATGAAAAGCCATCAAAGTGAATTATCTGAGTAGGAAGTTGCATATATGGGGAATAGCATTATATCTGAAGCCACACGGACCTGGGTTTGAACTCTGTCTCCTGATTATTGTGTAATTTTAAGCAAGTTACCCAAATTCTCAGAGACTGATTTCCCCTTTTGTAAAATAGTAGTAATACATTCCCCACATACTTGCTATGATTTAATGAGTTAATGGTAATAAAACTGTTTTGGGACTTGTTTAGTACTTAATGAAATTCTTTTTTTTTGTTTTAACTTTCCACCTTCACTGTAAGCTGTGAACATTATGAATTATGGAATTATCTGTGTAAATAATTTCAAAGACAATATATCAAATTTGACTAGTTAATGATCTTAGGACAAAAAACCTGCATTAATGCAATAGCTAAAATGACATACATGATGTAGAATCAAATGGACCTTTGTGAATTTAGAACAGGTTTCTTAATTTTCCTAAAGTTTTATTTTTCAAATATTATCAAATAATTTTGAGTTCTGCTAGAAATAGCAACAAAGGATATAACATAATTTATCTTTTGTCTTTAGTACTGCTTTTGGCAGGAGGAAACAATTTTGACTTAAATGGCATTATGGTCTGGTAACATAAATTAAGTCTCTGCATAAGGCTCATTAATGATGGATTTTGCCAAGACTTTGTAATCACTGTTTTCATCTATGTTCTTAGCCCTATAAGACCCATTAAATGTCATATTTGAGGTTCCAAGGCTAGACATGGACTCCACTGATATTTGAGCCAGCTTATAATTTCTTATTGCAGCATTTTATATTCCAAAAATTTTTCAATAAATGTTTGTTGCATGTCAAATGGATGTAATAAAGTCTAAAATTATCTGTAATCAAGTATCAATAGAATGGGTGGAAAATAAGAATTATCTTTCCAGTCAGTATTTAATGAAAACAAACCAATAATTTCTATGGATTTGAAATAAATATCTCTTTAACATTATGAGCTTCTCTAGAGAAGTTGTGGGATCATTATTAGAAATACAAATAGCTCTTGAATCATTCTTTTGAATGCTCATAAAGAAATATTTATTTGTAGCATCAAAGATTGGCAAACATATACATATTAAGTTTATGAATATATCAAACCACGTTTAAAGTATTTCCAATTCATAAGACCTAAAGCAGTGTTGGCCAAGAACCTCATTGCTTAATTCCATTCTTATATTTACATAAATTTAATGGGTATGTGTTTGATTCATTTACAGTTAACTTATTCAAATGTTGCTTTTAAAATATATTTATTTTGTTCTTAGGTAATGTCTTTCTTTTGAGGAGCACTCTATAAATGTTAATGTGCATTTTCACAATGCCCCTGTGAAGTAGATGCCAATGAGTTCTGTGAATTTCGCTGATGTCAGTTTTCAAAGGACTAGGAAAATATTAACACATAAAAGTTTAGAGCCTGAGTAGTGCTAGGACATGAGAGGAATGTGTAATAGAATGAAGTAAGCAGATTAAAATTTGGTTCCCTTTTATTTGTAATCTAAATGATTTTGAAAGATAATGCAGAGTTGATTAGGGAAGTTTCTGCATGTTTACATGGAAGTAAGAAAATCTATTTTCCACTATTTTCTCTTTGCTCTATTATTGTCAGTCACAAGCACTAATTTTTATTCTTTCACAATTTTCCACAGATTAAGAAGTAGCTAATAATTAATCTGAGGGCCCCTAACAACAACAAATACTCTCCTTTAAAAGTATCTCCCAGGAAGATACATAGTTTTCCTTACATAGTTTTGAAGGAAAAGTTAAGCTGAGTAGACATTTAGTAACAAAGTTATTTAATATAACTGAAAATCTACAGTAGTGGAAGTGACAAAAATAGCAAGACCTTTTATACTTTACATACCCATGAAGTATTATGAATTTTAAAAAGTATTTATGAATTATACTAAATTCATTAGACTATTCAATACTCCACTCCCCAATATGCCTATAGTATGTAAGTTGACTTGACAATTAACATTATTTGTACTTACCAGAATTCAAATTGTCATTTCATTCTGAGTGTTAGAATGATTTTTAGGTTAGTGGAATCTACAATTTTCACTTTAAAAGAAATAAAGATTGGTTCCTAAATGATACATAGGCTCTTGTAGAAAAAATAGAATTTATAATATTTCTATTTTATAAAATTTAATTAAGGAAAATACACTCTTGGGTATAAAAGAAATATGAATCACATGAATCACAGTTGTGATTGTCAAGAAGGAAGATGGTGATACAAATGGTCATTCATAAAATCTAAAGCTCTTTCTACATTGCAATAGAGTAATCATCACAAAATATTACTCAATAACTAATGATAATATTTTATACAAACCTAAATTTTCTGGGCTTCACCAATTACATTTTCAATACATTGGCTAAGGAATACTGGAGGACACCCAATCATGTGTGTATTCTGCTGTGATTATTCTGTTGAAATTTTTATTTATTTATTTATTTATTTATTTATTTATTTATTTATTGGTATCCCTGTTGTATAGCCCACTATTGTTAACTGCTACAAAAATATTTTTGGCCTGATTTCTTCTCTGATTTCTTTTATCTATAATCTTTCTCTTATAAGATATATAAAAATACATTTTTACATATAAAATAGTGGGCAACTATAAAAGAACAAAGTAATAATTAAATAATTAAGTCACTTGATTCTCATGAAATTTCCTGTAAAACTACTTTTGTTATAGTATCACCCCAGTTTTTAAATAAATGAGGAAATTGGGCCTTGGTATATTAGGCAACTTGAAGATAATCATATACCTTCCAAATGCTAACTGTGGATTCAGATGCAGAATACTCTAATGTACATTAAATGCATATCATTGAAATCCAGCTTATCATGAGTGAAGTTTAAGAATAATGAATATGCAAGATAAAAAAACCTTTTATTTTTACATTATTAGTCAGCATAAAACTAATTAACTTACTAAGTTTAAACAAATTATCTCATAAAAATAGATGGAGATATATAACATTAAACTAAAAAAGATTAGAATTTTTTTCAGCCGAAATTTTACTTTTAAAAAATTGGCTTTCTTCTTGAAAATATTATTGGGCACACATCAAAATATCATCAAGGTTATTAGAAGTCACTGTTATGATGAAATAAGATAAAAAACTAATTTTGCTAAATGGAATCAACAAGGTCTTTAAACACAATTATATTTAGGCCATAATAGAAGCACTGAGCTGTTTTATGAGGCAATAATCTGGTTCCCGTGTGGATAAACTATAAGGCTGAAGGCTGGTTAGAGTTTTGCAATGAGAGAACTAGATTATTGCCTCATAAAATCATTCCACACTTTTCTCATTGTGATTATTCTCTAAGTCTTTGAGAATTCACTTTTAAATAAATGTCACTACACAAGTAAGTACTTCTATAGCAAGCAAACTATGACAAAGAAAGAAAATGATGGAGGAAGATTGTGCTCTTTATAATAATATACTCCTCATCTTTAGCTCTAGAGAAAGTGTTCCATAATACAATAAAGGAGCTATTCTCAAACTTCAAGATTTCTTAGATTTTAAAAAGTCTTTTTTATCTTCTAGCTTTTTGATCAGCAGTCTTTTTAGTAATAAAGTGGTCTTCCACGCTGTTTATCTTGGGATCATCTTCTTCAGAGAGAGGACCTAACAGTCATAAAATTCCCATAGAAAAGACAAAACACTTTTTATTTTATTTTCTATTCAGATTATTGCTTTTATAGGAACATGTTAGTTAACCCCTTTCTATTCTTTCACTTTATTACTGTTCATCATTTCATAATCATATTCAATTAATATGTCTGCAAAATATCTCAATGCACACAAAAATGGCTTAGACTTAAGAAGAATAGCCATTATTTGAGATAGCTCAATGGCTTTTACTATATTTCATTGTCAGAATATTCTATGTCTATAGATAGAAATCGGGCTGGGATTTAGCTCAGTTGGTAGAGCACTCCGCTACAGTCTCTGAGGTCCCAGAGTTCAATTCCCAGCACCGTAAAAATGGGAGAAGGGCCTGGCAATCCACTCCCAAGGCAATCCTGAAACAGTCAGCCATTGAAAACCCTATGAGGGTCGCTATGAGTAGGATACTGACTCAAAAGCACCTAACAACAACAACAACAACAACAACAACAACATAGATAGAAAAGTATTATAAAACTGTGGATCTATATTCAGGAATGCCTTTTACCCCTACAACTATTTCAAATGTATATTTTAAATTTCCTCTTATATTTTCATCATATTAATTTATAATTTCCTTTTTATTTTCACTTTTTTTCAACATACATTAAAAACAAAAGAACATAAATACATAGTTAATATTTACTGGCCCAGTCCTGTGGACAAGTCTATAATTCCAGCAACTCTGAAGACTGAGGTAGAAGGATAGCGAGTTTGAGTTCAAAGGCAGCCTGCACTACTTAGCAGGACTCTATCTGAACCTTAAAAGGGGTTAGAGGTGCACCTCAGTGGTAGAGCACTTGCCTAGCAGTCCAAGGCAGTGGGTTCAATCCTCCAATACCAGAAAAAAAGTTTATTGGAATGTAATTTGTCAGGAAATTGTTTTTATGTGTTTATATTATTAAATCTTCAAAGTAACCCTTTGAAGAGGTAGTAATTATCCCCATTTTTGTTGTTAATTTTAGGTGCCCTGGAGTTGGATTCAACTCATAGTGACCCTCATAGGATTTTCAATAGCTGATTGTTTTTTGGGATTGCTTCAAGTGTGGCTTGCCACATCCTTCTCTCATTTTTGCAGTGCTGAGGGTAGAAGCCAGAGCCTCAGAGAGCACAGAGAAGCACTCTACCCAATTAAGGCAAACTCCCAACCCATCCCTCCCTTATTTTAAATGAAAATGTGGCACAAAGGTGAAGTGATTTTCTACATTAGAATAAGTAGGATTCAGTCCAACCATGTTGAGTCCAGAGCCTATCCCTTAATGTTCAAATCACAAAATTGATATAGATTGCAAGGCTTGATGGGAGGCACACATTTGTAATTTCAGCAACTCAGGAGGCTGAGGCAGTAGAATCATGAGTTCAAGGACAGAGGCATCCAGCATAATTTAGTGAGATCCTGTCTCAAGATCAAAGATAAAAATGGATCTGAAGATCCAGCTCAGTGAAGAGTATTTATAAAATATGCATAAAGCCCTGAGTTTATCTTCCCATTACTGAAAAAAAAAATTCAACATAGGATTTAAACTAAGAAATTTCATCTCAGAAATTTCACACAAACAAGCAAGTAAATGAAAATGAAAGTATGCTGGATTGAAAAGCAGAAATGCAAATATGTAGAGTAGAAAGAATTTCAAAAGTTCTGAGCATCATGGCATACACTTGTAATCCCAGTTACTTAGAAGACTGGCACAGAAGGACCACAGGTTCAAGGCCAGAGATAACCTATGCAATTTAGCAAGACCTTATCTCAAAATTTAAAAAAATATATATTAAAAAGGGACAAGTGGTGCAGGTCAGCAGTATAGCATGTTCCTAGCATGTGCAAGGTCCTACGTTCAACCCTCCAGTACTGGAAAATGAATAAATAGAAAAGAATATCAAATGCTACGAAAATGAAAAAGAATGATCTTCACACTTTGATTACTGGATGACAAAAAGCTGAACTGACAAGAAATGGATGCATTGTACCTCCTCTGTCAAGATACTGCTATTGCTGTCAAAGTACTTATATATAAGTCAGGTTAAATAACAAATGGACATGGCTGTATATCAGATAAATAATTCACATACAAATCAAAGTCAATCTCTCAGAATCTAAAGGAAAAAAATTAAAGACATAAGAATTATATGAGAAAATTTAAGACAAATGGAACTCATTCCAGAAATTCTGGAGAACATGTTTGCTGTTGATCACAGAAAGAAAGAAAGAACAAAAAATAAAAATTGAAGGAAAGAATTAATCCTTGATTATATGGAAGACATTTTTTAACTAACCAAGGAAGGAAACTTAAGATTAAAATTGTCAACTATTATTAAACAAAATCAAAAGATTTTTTAATTTGATATATGATAATGAAATTCCTATATTCTAATAAGTATAGGAAGAAAATTCTTAAACTTTCTAAAAGAAAATATACCTAGAAAGAAACAAGTAACAGATTATCATCACATATACTACTGGCAAGTATAGATTTTAGAAAGCAATAATTGTACTTCCAAAGTTTTGGAGAAAAATAATTTTAAATTTAGAAATGTCTACTCAGTTCATTATAGCATATACTTTACATAAAGACAGGTTCAGATTTCAAATGGCAAAAATATTAGCATTCACAGAAGAATGTTTCTGAAAAAAATCTTGAGATACTAATGATAAACACATACACACAAACACACACACACATATATATGATAATAAACAGATCAAATTCATCAACCTAACAATTAAATTTAATGAAGCATATTTTGGAAAAAAATATACTTTCTGATTTATGCTAATTGTTGCTATAAAATAATAGTCAACTTTGGCACCCCTAGAAGAATAATATAGAATTATAATCTAAAACACAAAAAAGTGCTGGACAAGGTGGGACATGCCTTTAATCCCAGAAACTTGGGAGAATGAAGAAGGAGGATTGCAAATTTGAGGTCAGAGACAACCTATGTAACTTAGCAAGATGTTGTCTCCAAATAAAAAAATAAAAATTGGGCTTGAGGTGCAGCCCAGTGACAGAGCATTTGCAAAGTGTATATAAAGCCCTGGATTCAACCCCTAAATACTGTATACTGATACTACTACTAATAATAATCAGAAAACACACACACACAAAAAAAAGAAACAAATTCACTCAGAGTGAAAAATGCATTGCTATAAATATATTAAATAAAATTTGTGTATAAAACAGAAAGTTGAATGATTAACTTTGGGAGAAGATATAACTATAAAATGTACTTTTAAAAATGATTCTATTCATACACCAATTAATTTGGGGACAGTTTCTAAAAGAAATGATGAAGAAAAATTGATTGCAAAGAGATGGGAATATATACCAAGTCAGATGTGAACATAAGGAAAGCAAAAGCAACAATACTAAAAAGAGATGAAATGTAATTCAATACCAGGGACATTAAACAGGACCAAACAAAGGCCATTATATACTACTAAAATATTTAATCATACAGAAACCACAAAAAGGAAGAGTTTTTTATTTGTTTGTTTGCTGACATAGCAAATTCTAATGGCTTCCAATAATAAACATTTTGTTTTCTCCCAGGTCTGCAGGTTGGCTGGGATAGCTCTGGTTCAAGTTAATTCTATTATATGTCTCTCATTATAGAACCAGCATTTACTTTCATGTTGACTCTACTGCCAAAGGTAAAACATAAACAAACATTTAAAGTCACTATTCCTGTCACATATTCTAATAGTCTATTGCCCAAAAATATCACAAGCCTAATATGAAGTCAAAAATCACATGGCAAAGAATGTAAATTTATGTAGCTAGACAAGGGACAGTGTGAAGAATTGGGAACAAAAATCTCTAACATAGTCTACCTTGTTTGTCATAACAATTCACTTAACTCTCACAAAATAAACATTTTTCTCTCTGAGACACCCCAAAAGTCTATTTAATCATGACAACTGATTCAAACTCAAAACATCAAGCTGAAAGCCAGTGCTAAATACAGTTCCCTTGATCTAAAGATCTACAAACTAAAATAGACAAATAATGTATTCTCTCTATATTCAGCATTCAATGATGGAAAAGAGACAAGTTCACAGAAAATATTTTAAAAAGCAAAAAGAAGGTAGAATGGGAGGTCCACAAAAGTAACTGTTGGGTAACAATTTGGGTATGTTGCTGGACAAATATTGTTAGGACCTCCCACCACAGCATAGGTTTCCTTTTGTTTTCTGGTTGGAAGTCCCCACTGTGATGTTCTATTTGCAACATCTTTTATCACTCTTCCTTAGTTTAACTACATTTGAAAAGATTAAGTGAGTATACAGCATCCCGGGAAAGAGAAGAGGGTTTTGTTGTTTTTGTTTATGTTGTTGTTGTTGTTGTTGTTTTGTTGTTGTTGTTTTATTGTTTTGTCTGCTTTCTGCTTGGCCAAAATTGGAGGCCAGTTGTCTCCTTCAATCTTCACTAGTCACAGTCTCTTTTTAACCAAGAATGTTAATAGAGTGCTGTCAAATTATTATTTTAGATTTTGAAAAAAAATTGACTCCAGTCAACTTCACATGTCAAAATCATATCCACAATTTCTAAGACACTTTCTAAAACGCAGCCCAAAATAGACAGTTCATACTTTCAATATTTTACCATGAATCATCTTCATCTAATACCATAAATTCATAAAGTTGATTTTCTGCCTGCCAGAGTATTATAGGTGATAGTTGTACCGTATCTTTTAGTATTTCAAAACAAAGCTCACCATGTCTTCTTTCTATCACACTTTCATTGCTATCTGTCACTCTAACTCAAAACCAAAACCATGTATTTTTAGTTTTCATTACATTAGCAACCCAATTAAGGAAGTAGTTTCTGATTTATTCATATTTCTGCTACAATAATTATACAGAAAATAAGATTATAAAATTCCAGGGGCTTTCAATTATTATCTATTGCAGAGGACTGAAAATAGACCCATATCTCTCAATTTGTAGGAGAATCAACTTGAAATGGATTACAGGCATCAACATTAAACTGGAAACCTTAAAACTACTAGAAAAAAGATAGAAAATATGCTCCAATACATAGGTATAAGAAAGTATTTCCTTAACAAGACTCCAATCACTCAGGAAATGCAGCCTGAATTGACAAATGGGATTATATGAACTAAAAAGCTTCTATATAGCAAAGGAAACAATCACCAAAGTTAAGACAGAACCCATGGAATGGGAGAAAATTGTATCCTAAACATCTGACAGAGGACTAATTTCTAGAATTTATGAAGAAGTCAAAGAAAATCTGAAATGGACCAGGTAAGATGGTGGACAGAGAACACCCACCTTGAGACTCAGAGAAACAGGAGAGCTTAAACAATGGCATAGAACTCATATTGATCAAGCAGATAGAGTACTAAGTTAGATAAGAGGCAGGAGTGGAAAAAAAAGTTAGGTAAATACCACCAACTGCAGAAGAATTTTAAAAAGGGAGAAGGAATCAGCACAGTGGGTCTGAAAGAGTACATCATCAGAAACATGATGAATTGTCCCAACAGGAAAAAAACTTATCATCTATAAAGAACAAGGCCACAAGGAAACTCACCAGCAATTCCTTCAGCATCATGTGGACTACACAGTGGAGAGAGTTTGAGGAGCAATGAGATTGCAATCCAAAGTGGAGAAGAACTACAGAAAACATTGCAGATGACCCCTCATCACCTGGATCACAGAGCATGGAGAACATACAGCCCAGGGAAAATTTCAAACAGGTGTGTGGAGCTCAGATCCACTGAGAAGTACAGCCCTGGCAACCTACCAACACACTGACAATAAAACAATAGCAACACTTTCCACAGAGAGCAACTGGTGAGTGAGTCCCAGATGGTAGGTGCAGCCAGCACCACCAGTTTGGCTTGCCATCACCCTGCCTTGGAGGCTCTGGCCATGCAGTTTGTTATAGAAGAGTGGTGAGAGGTGAGTCCTAAATGGAAGCACAAGCCTCTGGTCCACTGAGGGTGGCATAATAGCATCCAACCCACTGCAGCATGGGATCAAGGAGCAAGCTTGGCAGGGGTTGGGACATGTGAGAAGGTGCAGCACTGGGCACTGGCTAACCAGCATTTGCTTCCACCACTTGGGCTGGGCTCCCTGAGCTGAGACCTCAGCATCTGAGTTCTGTAGGGGAGGCAGAATTCTCAGAAGGATGGTAGGGATGATGCCACCTCCCTGCTAACACAGCACAGGCAGAGCACCCCACGGGGCAGGTTGCCAACAGAACCTTGAAACCCAGGCCAGCCTGAGATACCAGTGTGGACTTTCTACCATCATTACCTGCCAGAGGGATGCTGTGCAGAAACACCTCCCCCCAGACCTACCTGCAGGTAGAGAAAATCCCTTTCCCTGTAGTGGAACTGAGAAATCTCAAAATAAAGCTGCCATCACTGCTTAGGAAATTTTACAGAAGAGAAGAATGAAAATGGGACTATAGGTGCAGGCACCAGTAGGGACCCAGCTGCACAACCCAGCACAATAATCCAGACAGCAGCAGGCAGGAAGGAGATACTACGGAAGACTAGTCAAGGACAATAACCTAAGGGAAGTGAGGTGGGGCCCTCTCATAGGGTTGATGACTGCTGTTGGTAGGAGGGAAAGCAGTGGAACTTGAGGTCTCTGGGTAAAGGTCTCTAGGGAGAGGTCTCTAAGAAGTAATCAAAAGTGTGACTGTGAGGGCGTGCAAGTGAGGTGACTGTCCTCTCTTTTCTCTTGTTTGTTGTTGGGCCTTATTATATCACTTTTTCTTTTTCTTATTTCCTTACTTTGTCATTTTTATCATCACTTCATTATTTTCAATCTCAGTATATCCCACTTCCTCATTTCCTTTTTATTTATTTATTTTGCTTTTTTCTTCTCCTTTCTTTTTTCTCCATCTCCTCTCCCCCTTCCTTCCTCAGTAGAGAAGAGAGGTGTTTGCTATCCTGGTCCCCAGTCCCACTGGAACTGAGAATTGGAGAGAGGGAAACTGGGGGGTGGAGAGTCCAGGGTATGGTGAAGAGCCACACAAACTGATGGCTCCCTGAATCTAGGAGAACTGATCCAGAACAAGGCTACTCTGGGGTCAGGTAGGGCTTGTGATTTAGAGTAATAGTGCCACAGACTCAGCAACCTAAGATACATGGTGTAGGCTGTAGGCCAGTTGGGGGCTGGGAACACAAGGGATGGAGAGAAACTGAGGGGGACAGTGATGAATACAGAGTCTGCAGAAGAACCTAGATAGTGGGTACTGAGGATGCAGACTACAGGGCAAGGGAGTGAGAAAAAAGTGCCAGAAACTCATCATCACCCAAACTCAAAGAAATGCCAGAGGGAGAATCTCTTTACACAGGGAGGAGATGGTACCTAACACCCATACCAAGCAATGGGCAAGCCTCAGCAGAAAAACACATGAAACGTGAAACACAGTGGGTGTAGAGATCCCATAGACCAAAGCCTCTCAACAGATAGTATAAAGCAATCTTGACTTCCAGAGAATTCAGAATCTTGCTTATAAATATGCTAAAAGATAACAGAGATAACACCACCAGTACTGCTGAGATCATGGATAAGAAGGTATCTCATTTGGAATCTGTATTTTCCAAAGTAATAGAAAATATTAAAAGCAAAACAAAACAAACAAAACAAACAAAAACAAAACAAACAAACAAAAACAAGCAGCAAGGCAAGAGAATAAATGATATTCAAGGCAAGCTGAATGAAATAAACATTTTGATAGAATGTTCACCATCCAGAAAAAATGAGGCTAAACAAAGAACTTCATATACAGAGGAAGAAGTACAAGATATTAGTTACTCACAATCCAAGATGAAGAGAATGATGAAACAGTACCACAAGACCTCCAAGAGGTTTCAGTCAAAATGAGAAAATGAAACCAAAGAATTCAGAGACTCCATAAAGGAGCAGAAAACAACAGGAGAGGACTAGGACATTTATAACAAGAAACACTAGATAAAAATTTCCCACATCTAAGGCAAGAGAGAGAAACCTTTGCAACTGAATTATTCAGGACCCCAAACAGAGTA
Organism: Pedetes capensis; assembly: GCA_007922755.1. Lineage (NCBI taxonomy): Eukaryota > Metazoa > Chordata > Mammalia > Rodentia > Pedetidae > Pedetes > Pedetes capensis. The sequence continues at coordinate 28,973 of VMDO01009501.1, read as the reverse complement.
GATCAAAACAGATCCTCCCCACAACAAATTATAATTGGAAGCTTAAAAAAGAGAACAGAGAATCCATTCTGAAGGCAGCAAAGGAAAAATGCCAAATCACCTACAAAGACAAACCCATTAGAATAACTACAGACTTCTCCACATCAACATTGAAGGCTAGAAAAGCCTAAACAGATATCCAAGTTCTAAAAAAGAATAAGTTCCAATCAAGACTATATTTTCTAGTGAAGTTATATTTCAAAATAGATGAGAAGTGTAAGACATTATATTGCCATGTTCAAAGGATTTGCAGCCACCAAGCCAGCATTACAGAGGATCCTCAGTCAACTCCCACATATAAGGGAGGTAAGACAACCCCACATAGAAGATCAAAGTGAACAATTAACATGAGAGGAAATCAAGAAAAAAATAAGATAAATATGAATAAAAATCAGTAACAAGCACCAACTTGATGCATAATAATAAACAACTTTCAATAATGATTTTTAATGTAAATGTTCTTAACTCACCAATTAATAGACATGGCCTGGCCAATTGGAAGAAAAAACATCAGCTTTTGATATATTCTATTGAAGAGACTCATCTAACATACAAAAATTGGAAAAGGTGGAGAATTAAGGATTGGAAAACAATATACCAAAAAGGGGGAAATAAAAAAGCAGGAGTTGTGATACTAACTTCAGATAGATAAGACTCCAACCCAAAACTAAATAGAAGAGACAAGGACACTACATATTACCCAAAGGAACAATCAACAAGGAACCAATAACATTACTTAATATATATTTTACAAATGCAAGGGTGCCTAGCTTCATAAAACAAAATGTATGGGAAATAAAAGAACATATTGGACAAGACGAAGTAATTATGGGAGACTTTAATACCCCACTTTTGCCAAGAGACAGGTCATCAACACAAAATATCAACAGAGAAATGATGAGCTTAATTTGCACCTTGGACCAACTGGAACTCACAGGTATCTACAGAATATTCGATCCATCTGATGAGGAATACACATTCTTCTCAGTACCACATGGAACTTTTTCTAAGACAGACTATATTTTAGTACACAAGGATAGGCTCAACATATACAAAGAAGTAGAAAGATCCCCTGTACCTTATCAGATCACAATGGAATAAAATTAGAACTCAAGAACAAGAAAAACATCAGAAATTTTACAAATCCATGGAGACTAAATAATACACTCATGAATGATCAATGAGTTGTTGAAGAAATAAAAGTGGAAATTCAAAACTTCCTGCAACCAAATGAGAATGAAATCACATCCTACTAAATCTAATGGGATATAGGAAGGGCGATACTAAGAGGGTAGTTCATAGCAGTAATGCCTTCCTCAGAAAGTTAGGAAAAGCCCAAATAAAAGACTTAATGACACATCTCAAGACACTAGAAAGCCAACAACAAATCAATCCCAAAAGGAACACTTAGACAGAAATTATCAAGATCAAGGCAAAGATATATGAATTACAATCTAAAAAGATAATTCAAGGAATTAACAAGTCTAAGAGCTGGTTCTTTGAAAAGATTAATAAAATAGATGCCTCCCCTAGGAATCTCATCAAAAGAAAAAAAAGAAAGGCCAAAATTGTAAAAATTAGAGATAAGAAAGGAATCATAACCACAAATGACAATGAAATCCAGAAAATTATCAGGGAATATGTTGAGAAATTGTATTCCCAAACGTACAAAAACACAGAAGAAATGCATAAATTTATTAGCACATGTGGTGTATCAAAATTAAGTCTTGAGGACATAAGCAATCTAAACAAACCCATTACATACACCAAAATAGAAAAGGTAATGAAAAACCTCCCAACAAAGAAGAGCCCAGGACCTGGCATGTTCACAGCAGAATTCTACCAGAACTTCAAAGAAGAAGTAACACCAGTTCTCAAATCATTTCAAAAAGTAGAAAAGGAGGAAGCACTCCCAAACTCATTCTATGAAATGACATCACCTTGATACCAAAACCAGGCAAGGATACATCTAAGAAAGAAAACTAAAGACCAGTTTCTCTAATGAACACAGCAGCAAAAATTCTCAACAAAATCCTGGCAAACCAAATTCAGCAATAGATTAAAACAATTATTCATCATGACCAAGGGATATATATTCCACATATGCAAGGCTGGTTCAACATAGGAAAATCAATCAATGTAATTCATCATATCAAGAAACTTGCAAACAGAAACCACATGATCATTTCAATCAATGCTGAGAAGGCCTTTGACAAAGTATAACACCTTTTCCTGATAAAAAAGAAACTTGGAAAAGATAGGCATAATAGGAAAATATTTTATCATAAAGGATACAGACCCACAGTCAATATCATATTAAATGGAGAAAATTGAAATCATTTCCTTTAAGATCAGGAACAAGACAAGGATGTCCATTCTCTCCTATCCTATTTAGCATTGTGAGTGAAGTCCTAGCCAGAACAGTCGGACTAGAGAAAGAAATCAAAGGGATACAGGTAGGCAAAGAATAGGACAAATTATCCTTATTCATGGATGACATGATATTGTCCCAAAAGGACCCCAAAATCTCCTCTAGAAAACTTTTAGAACTGCTTAACTCCTTTAGCAAAGTGGCAGAATGAAAAAATTACCACTCAATATCAGTAGCCTTCCTTTACACCAACTGTGAACAGGAAGTGAAAGAAATTAAGGCTACAATCCCTTTTACAATGCCCACCAAAAACTTAAATACTTAGGAATTAATCTAACCAAAGAAACTGCAGACCTCTACAAGGAAAATTTCATAACATTAAAGAAAGAAAACTCAAGGGATACTAAAAGGTGGAAGAAACTCCCCTCCTCATGGATTGGAGAAATAATATTGTAAAAATGGCTATACTATCAAAAGCAATCTACAGATTTCATGCAATCCTCATTAAAATTCCAATGACAGACTTAGAATAAATAGAAAAAATAATCCAAAAATTAATATGGAAACATAAGAGATCACATATAGCCAAAATATCTTAAGCTGCAAAACTAATGCAGGCAGAATCACAATCCCTGACTTTATACTACAGGTGTATAGTAGCAAAAACAGCTTGGTACTGGCACAAAATAGGCCAGAAAGACAAGTGGAATGGAATTGAGGAACCAGAGATGCACCAACACATCTATAGCCACCTGATCTTTGACAAAAGATCAAAGAGGCAGGCAAATTGGAGAAACGATAGCCTCTTCAACAAATGGTGTTGGGAAACTTGGATTTCCACCTGCAGAAAAATGAAAACAGATCTGCACTTCTCAATCTGCAGAAGAGTTAACTCAAAATGGATAAAAGACATCAACATAAAATCAGAAACCTTAAAATTACTCGAGGAAAAGACAGGCAATACACTCCAACATATAGGCATAGGAAACCGTTTCCATAGTAAGACTCCAATTGCTCAGGAAATTGCAACAAGGATAGATAAATGGGATTATGAAATTAAAATGATTCTGTACGGCAAATGAAACAATCAACAGAGTTAAGGAAGACCCCACTGAAGGGGAGAAAATCTTTGTAACCTACCCATCTGACAGAGGACTAATTTCTAGAATTTACAAAGAAGTCAAGAAAGCAACTCCCAGGACAACAAATAATACAATACACAAGTGGGGAAAGGAACTGAGTAGACAGTTCTCAAATGAAGAAGTTCCTAAGGCCATGAAACATGAAAAAAATGCTCAATATCCCTAGCCATTAGGTAAATTTAAATCAAAACAACTCTGAGATTTAACCTAACTCCAGTAAGAATGACCAAGATCAATAAAACAAATCATAACAAGTGCTGGCGAGGTTGTGCAGAAAACGGAACCCTCTTATACTGTTGGTGGGACTGTAAATTGGTTCAACCACTTCAGAAATCAACATGGAGATATCTCAGAAAACTAAAAGTAGAACTGCCATAGAAGCCAGCTATACATCTCCTGGGAATATACCCAAAGGGAGATAAGTCATCATACCACAGAGACACCTGCATCTCCCTATTTAATGCAGCACTCTTAACAATAGCAAGCATATGGACCCAACCAAGATGTCCATCAACAGAAGAATGAATAAAAATGATCATGATACATATACAAAACAGAATCTTAGTAATAAAAACAAATGAAATATGTCATTTGCAGCAAAATGTATGGAACTGGATAATATCATCTTAAGTAAAAGAACACAGGCTCAAAAAGAGAAAAACCATAAGTTCTTACTCATATGTGGGAGCTGAATCTTACTTAAAGGAAGAAAAAAACTATGCATAATTGGATATATAAAAATGTACAATTAAACTTAGCAAAGAAGGGAAATATAAAAATAATAGAAAGAAGGAGGGAGGGGACTAGCAAAGGGAAACCAATATTGAGGAAGTTGGGATGGGGAGGAGAAATAATGTAGAGGGATAAAGGGGAACAGGATAATCTCAATGTAAATGATGCAACTTCATGAATACATGGGAAAAACAGGGGACTGTAACTCAAATATGCACACAAGTTTTACTACAAATTAGTCAAAAACTTCCATAAACTTCCTAAGATGATGAAAGTGTAACCAAATGTAATGTAATAGTTGCAAAAAGGAAAAAGCCAATGCTGTATTACTCTGTATCCCACCAACATTTATCAATAAAGAGAAAAAAACAAAAAGAGAAGGAAAGTTTAGAAAAGAAAAGAAAAATGAAGAAAAGAAGAAAGAAAAAAGAAAAAAGGAAAGAAAAGAAAAGAAAACCCTATGAGGGTCACACCTGAATCCATAGCACCCAACATCCAGCCTCCAGCCATAGACAACTGGCTTCCAGTCTCCTCAGATATTGGAAGCTTAGCATGTTCAGACCTGGTTAGTACTTGGACAGGAGGCTGCCAGGGTGCTTAGGCTTGGGAGAATGTTTTGGCAGCCTACTTCCAAAACAATCAGCCATTGAAAACCTTATGAATAGCAGAGAAGCACTTACAATAGTGCTGGGTGTGGCACAGTGTCAGGTAGTGTTTCAACTGTTGTTCATAGGATCACTGTGAGTCAGACTCAACTTGGAACCTAACAAAAACAACAATGACTTCTTAAGAATTCAGAGAAAGACAAATTCAAATAATTTTTACCAGACTTTCAAAATTTTTAAATTTTAATATTCATTGATGGCAAAGGTGTGCTGATGTAGTTTTGGTTAAAATAGTCTTTTCTCTTGGGGTAAGTTGTCACAGTTTCTAAATCTAGGAGTTCCTCTTCTAGTTTATATTATAGAAAAACCTCACATTTTATGCAAAGAGAGGCACAGAAAAATGTTCGCTGTAGCACTGATTGCTTTGGCCAAGTATGTGAAACAAGGCAAATGTCTATCATTTGGGGACTGGTTAGATAAATAAAGGTGCATCAATAAATAAATAGCATGTGGTCATTAAAATTAATGAGCTAGATCTATAACTACTAACCTTGAAACATGTCTGATAACTGTAAAAAGCAAGTCACAGATGAACGTATGTATCATGACCCATTTTGTAATGGTGAAGTACATAAGGATACACTCATATTATGTGTGTATATTTATGAGGTTATGTGTACTTTCACTACAGTGACATTAGAGTAGTAGAAAGAATTTCATTTATTTCATAGTCTTTGTTAAAATTGATTTTTATTTCCAGTATATCTTAATTGTAAAAATAAGGCATTATTTTAAAAGTCCAAATCATTACTAGGTCTAGATTATAAGGGAAATTGCAGAGATTAGTTTTTGAGCAAGCATTAAATTTTACATTTATAGAATACACTTAAATATTATCTTAAAATATCTTTTATCTCAAACTCTAGATTTGTGTGTGTTTGTCAGTTTTGTCCACTTTTAGGGCTTTATTTTTACTATATCCAAAGCGGGAGGCAGAGATTTCTTTTTCATGTTTTTAGAATACTTTGAATTCACTATAATAAAATTATAGTGGTATCATTTGATAATTGATACACAATATTAATAAAGCTAATGATATCCTGTGAGATTGAGATATCAATTAGATAAATATGCTTATTAGACTCCTCAGAAATGGTCATAACAGTGTATTTGCCAGGTCAATTAGTAAGAAAATATGTGAAACTATGTTAGGAAACTTTTTCCTATAATATTATCATGCCTCTCTCAAAGTCAGGGCCTCAGAAGTTAGCCATTAAAAGGTAGGTCATTTTATATAATTATGTTTTTTTTCTTCTTTTGTCAGTACTAGAAGGTTGAACCCAGGGCCTTGTGTATAATTTCCAAGCACTATATCACTGGGTACATCACCAGATCCCCCTATTCTTTTTTATCGTGAGATATTGTCATTCTAAGTCCTGCAGGTTGCCTCTGGCCTAGAAATTGTGAACTTCCTGCCTGCACCTTGGACTAACAAGAATTGTAGGTGTGCACCAAGGTGCCCAGTTTGTATAATTACTTTTTTGTTGAATTATAAAAATTATTGCTCTATATATGACTTTCTGTTTGGTGTCTTTAAGATACCATTTTTTCTAAACATGAAAGGAAGTCTATGAACAGTATTTAAAATTGCCATAGTTTCCAAGGGGCTGGGATTTGGCTCAATGGGTAGAGCGCTGCGCTGCAGTCTCTGAGGTCCCGAGTTCAGCACTGCAAAAATGGGAGAAGGGCCTGGCAATCCACTCCCAAGGCAATCCCGAAACAGTCAGCCATTGAAAACACTATGAGGGTCGCTATGAGTCAGATACCTACTCAACAGTGCCTAACAACAACAACAACAACAACAACAACAACAACAACAACAATAGTTTCCAGGAAGAGGAAATTTTTATAGTAAACTGGGAAGGTTACATGGGCTTTTTATTTTTATTTTTATTTTTTTATGTATTTATTTTGCAGAATTAGTGGTTGAACCCAAGGCCTCACCCATGCTAGAAACCCACCCTTGGGATCATTTCTTATTTTTTATTTTGAGACAAAGTCTTACTAATTTACATAACTGTCTTTGGCCTCAAGACTGAGATCCTCCTGCTTCTGCCTCCTCTTTGAGATTGCAGGTTTGTGCCACTGTACCTGGCTTAAGTGGGCTTTCACTCAATAGTTTTACCAAAAATCTATTATCTTATGTGGAACTAGATGGAACCTGACAGTCTGCTCCACACAGAACTAGTCAAAACCTGTAAATGTCCTGCCACAACTCTCTTCATTGTCACCCAGGACCCTGGAACCACTTCCACCCTGATCCCTTGGAAACTGAAATTCTCTTTGCTTCTGAGCCTAAATCATTCTCAGAACCCTTTTGTACTACACATTTTAAGGAGTTATCACTGATTAAAAGGAGTTGACATGCAATGGAGAAGTATATTTGCCATTTCTGTTCTACATAAATATTTATATTTAACAGTTATTTTCCTCTTCCTTTTCCTTAAACAAATCACCTCTCAAATGTCATTTCTCAAGGACAAGCTCCTTTCTGCCTTCTTCCACCAAACATCCAGACAATGGTACTGTGACTTCCCTCTCTGCTGAAGGCATTCTTTAATAATTCTCACACATAGAATAGAGTTGATGTCATGAGAAATTTAGTTAATTCTCTCATTTATGAATACCCGTCACATGGACTATACTCTATACAATGGAGTAAAGACCTAATAATGACAATTGGTGACACCTTTAGAGTTTTAATAATTCCTGTGCATAGGATAAAGACATTACTGAAGCTGATTTTCTTTTGCAGCTAAGGAAAAGTGCTTTTTAAATTATTTATAAAGGAAGAACCTAATGGAACAGGATTTTTAAAAATTCATCAAAATTACAAAAGTAAGATACTTCAGAACTTCTTAAAAAAAAACATCACTTGTAAACCAGGCACTGTGATGGACACCTGCAAGCCCACCTACTCAGGAGGCTGAGGCAAGAGGATTGCAAGCTCAAGGCAAGAAGCAACCTGTACAACTTAGCAAGACTGTGTCTCAAAAATTAAAAAAATATTTAGAAGGAGGATAGGGGTGCAGCTCATTGATGGAGCATTTATGTAACATGCGTAAAGCATTCAATTCCCAGTACCAGAAAAAATAATGGCTTGTAGACATGGCAAAATACATGCCATCTATTCCAATAGAATTTAATATTCAAATCAAATTTAAAAAGGCTACTTTACAAATTTTATAACAAAGTTACTTAATTGCTTGCTAATCAACACCCTCTTAACACATGGTGTGGAACATGAAGGGTGAAAAAGAAAACTAACTTCCACTGATGAAGATATGTTTAGTGTAAGCCAATTGTCCCTACAAAACACCTTATAATGTATATTGCAGAGATACTGTACTGCCTTCTAGTCAATAGAGAATAAAAATGAACTTAATTTCAAGAAGACTATCAAAATTTTGGAGGGGGAACTTAAATGTTCAGAATGTACATAGTTCACATATTTTGAAATTTCATTAATGGATTTAAGTACTATTTAATAAAGTACTAGTAATTCATTTTTTACAATTAAGCATTGATATTATAATGTATTAAATTTTACATTATTAAGTCTAAAAATAATATAGAGGATCATACATGGAGGAAAGAAGTATTCCTTTATTATATTTTCTAAAAAGAACATTTTCAATGACAAGTATACTTTTTTTTAAAGTTTAAAATGTGATTCTTATACAACCAGAGAATGAGAACATGCCAAAGACTTACTTAACTCACTAATGGGGTAACTTAAGGATTGTCAAATCATTTCATAGAGCATTTAAGAAAAAGAGATGTACATAGTTAATGAGGAAAGTCACACTGAAGTATGTTTGCTAAGTTAAAGACAAAACTGGTTAATTACTTGCATTTATATCAGACAATATATGCAAATTAGCATAAAATTTCATAAAATCTAGTTCCTGACCAACAGAATATCAAACCAAACCAAGTCGGTATCCAACTCATAATGACCCTCATAGGGTTTTCAATGCCTGACTGTTTTGGGATTGCCATGGGAGTGGATTGCCAGGCCCTTCTCCCATTTTTGTGGTGCTGGGAATTGAACTCGGGACCTCGGAGACTGCAGCGCATTGCTCTACCAACTGAGCTAAAACCCAGCCCTCCTTCCTTCTAGATCTACATATTTTTCAAAATACTAAGAAATAATCGCTTTTGTAGATTTCTTTACTTCATTACTTCTTCCTCATTTATGCGCATTTTCATTTTGCTTTTTATTTGAGTAAATCTCAAATATTCTCTCTCTCTTGCGCGCTCTCTCTCTCTCTCTCTCTCTCTCTCTCTCTCTCTCTCTCTCTCAGGTCTTAGGTTTCATCATTGTTTTCATCATCTTCTGAGAGCTATCCACTTGTGAAAGAGTGATATACAAAGAAACTTAGTGGGCATGAGGTAGTTTGGTCTTGGCTCCTACCACCATTTCTGAAGTATCTCAGCAAAATTACAACTTACTACATGTTTTGGATCTTCAGGATTATTTGTATACTTCTAAATAGTACAAAGAAACTATAAATTTCTTATGGCATAAACTATAGGTTTAATCATACTGCTTTGTGGGATATCTGGTTCTTCACTTTCTCCTCTTAAAATAATTTATAATTTGTTAAAGATGTCCTTTATTAAATATGTTATAGTTGAAAATGCAGACAACATCTCTTTTAGGATATGGACCTAAAGTAGATCAGCCTACTGCATGCCTTCACAATTGACATATCTAGGTAAATAAATAAGGCAAACTGTTCAATTTTCTATTGATTTGGCATTTCTAATCCCTATAGCCCCCACTAGGAATCAGTAAATTCTACTATGGGAAATCTACCACTGGATATAATTTTTTCATATTTGTTTTTCATCAAGGAGGCAGCTTATTCAAATAACCAGTAGCATTAAGTGTGGTATTGCAGGTGGGGCCTTCTATAAATCTGCCTTCCTACTGGAGGAGGGCATGCTGAAATTCACCCGACATTCTCCTTTTTAGCCCCTAGATCCACCTGAGCTACATATCTTTGTAAGAGATACCATGCTCAAAATTCACAAAAATGCAACTTTTAAGTAAACTATGCATGTATATAATCTGTGATCCACCTTACCAAAGCAAAAGCAGCCTTATGCTACCTCTGAGCCAGAAGACAAAATAATCTGGAGGTTTCATGATGTCATATGTTCATTTATATCCATATATAGCTGTGTGACATGCAGCTATCTTTAGAAAACCTCAGTTAAATAACTAAGAATGGGACAGAGTATAGACAGAGGACTAAAAATATAGAAATTCACAGCATTCAAGAGCAATGGGATTGATGGCTAATATTTTTTATGGACATACCATGTCTCAAGAACTGAAGTATGTTTTTATATGAATTATCTCAATATTTGGTTGACTGATTGACTCCACATATGTTATAACTGCCTTTGGTTTTGCATGACTGAATGAACTGATGAGAAATTCAAAAATTATACCATATAATAATGTGGAAGCAAGCAGCAGAATCCAGACTTTAAATCTTCATTCCTCATAACATATTGCAGAAAGTTTAATTTTTAATTTCAACTAAGGGATCTCTGCATGGAACTTGTTAAGAATATATCCCAGCTGCTGTTCTTTCTTTTCAGTGTGACCCCAAACAAAGAATATTTCACATGGTTTTAAGTTTCTGAGTGGAAGTTCAGTGCAGCTGTGATATCAAATGAGGTACCACCTGGCTTAATCACCATAACAATATGTCCTCTGTCCTATACAGCTAACAGATGGATTGTGTATCAGCCTGATGTCATAATCTGTTAAATTTCTAATATGGAGAATTACCCACTCATTTAGGATTCATCTCATCTTCTCTGATGGCATGCTGTACCCTAAATGTAGAGATGACACTGTCATTATATGTCACTATCACTAGTCATATGGGATCTTAGTTTGCATAACTTAAGGATAATTACATTGTGCTCTAATTCATTTGGTGAACTGTCACTCCACTACTGAAATACTTACGTGGAATTTTAACAAATACTATGACGCTCATAAAGCAGATTGGTAGTCTTTGACATTTATTTCATTCTTTATTTCTTAAATTCAGGTTCTAAATATCGACTTTCTTAACTTCACTGCTTAGCTTTCTCTTTGAAGAATCATATTGGATCTTAATAATTGTATAGTTAAAATGATTTTATACTTGCATGTAGGCTCCCATATAAAATATGGTAATATAAAAGTTATCAGCAACATATGTGTTTGTAACATCTATGATCAACACTTAAAATGACGATACGACTAGTGATAACTCATCAAACATTTATTAAATGTCTCTTAAATTCAAAGCAGAGTGGTAGACAATGGAAATATGGAGATAAATATGAAATTATCTCAGCCTTGAGGAAGCTTTCAGTCTCTTCTAATTCACCTATCTCTACTGCCTTCAGGAAAATTCACCAGTAATGCTCAGGCAAACAGTAATTCTTCAAAGATGGTAGGTCCATTTGTTGATTAGACCAAGCCCATCTGAACCCCCTATTCCACTGTTGCTTACTTTAATTCTCTGTATAGAGGCTAAGAAAAAGACTACCCATCTGTCTGTCTCCTTTGAAGGTAGGGCCAGCCAATGAGATGTAACAAAAAGCTGGTAGAAGTTACACTTGAATTGTACTAGGGAGCTGTGAGAAAGACACTTTTGTTTGACAAAGAAGAAAGAACAATTAATTACTGCCCCAACCCACTTCTTCCATCCTTGAATGTGAACATAATACTAGGAGTCGCAGCAGTATGAGGCAATAAGATAATTACTAAGATTATCAAAAACAAGTTAGAAGGTATCTGGGAGTGTGATGATACTGCCAAGTCTCTCTGAGGCCTAGTATGCCTTCACATGGCTTCTTGCGAAGTAAAAGTAAGCATTTATTTGCTTACTGCATTGTGAGATAATTTATAATTTGCACACAAAAGCAACAGATATGAAAATGTAATCAAAGTAAGTTAACTTCATAAAAATATCAAGAATTTTCTGATTGATAGCTGATTTCTTTTGGTATTTACACTTATTTTACAGGTGTGGAATAAAAATACAAAGCATTAATACCATCATTTAATTTTGTTTAAGATGTTACCCTCATTGATGTGTGATTCAATAGCTTCAATAAAGATATGAAAAATTACTATGTAATAAAATATTAATGAATTGCTTTTAACCATAATTATTAAAAATATCTGTAGTACCACTGATTTTTAAATGAAAATTAGACTTTTTCACATTATAAAAATAATATTGAGAGATATTCAATTTTTATAATTATTACATCTTTCACTTTATTCAGCTTTAAAATTTTTTTAATTTTCTACAAAACAGCAATCCTTAATGCATTTTTGGATTATAGTTTCATTCAGTAAGTATGACTTCTACACATTTGGCTTCTGTTTTGAGAGCAGAGAATACAGAGAAGAGTGAGGGCTGGGTGCTGCAGCAGCACACATCTGTAATCCCAGCAATTTGAGCAGCATATCAGAAGTTCTATGCCAGAGTCAGCCCCTGTAACCTATTGAGAGCCTCTCAAGATAAAACTAAAATAAGTAGCTGAGAGCACAGCCTGGGGCAGAGCACTTGCAAAGTATGTGCAAGGCCCTGAGTTCATCCTCAGTATCAAAAGAAGAAGAAGGAGAAGGAGGTGAAGGAGGTGAAGGAGGATGAAGGAGAGGAAAAGGAGGAGACAACGTGATCTCTTCTCTCTAAGAACTCACACTTGAGTGAGGGAAAGTGAAAATATTCTATACTCATCAGCAAACCACTACCAATGGAAGTGCAGAGTAGTCGATATTTTTTGTACTCTACTCAGATGCCTTCAAATTCCAACACTCTCAATCCCTTGCTGTTAGGAAGTGTGGCAGCTGAAGACATACGCAGCTGCCTCCCTCATAGTGAATCACCCTTGAGTATATGCAACCATTTCACCCCAAGTCATGTAGTAATCCAAAGTCTGGTTTCCTGGCCTCCATTTGGTATAACCCTGGCTCAGTTCCTCATGGGATTGGTTGAGGAAGTTTGATTGCCACTGTTTTCAAGGTCAGTTTCTCTTTTTACTCAATATTGCTTTCTCCTTTCTGTTCATGTTTATCTCTTGATATTATTTCTAAAATAAGCCTTGTCCATGTAAGCACTTCCCAAATAATAAAATACCTGACCAATGTTCATGGGATGCACTGGGTTCAGCTCCCCAGGACCAAGGGGTGAGGTGGGGGAGGGGACCTAAAGGGAAAGTGACATGTATTACAGGAAAGAGCTCACTGTGAACATTTTCCCTATTCGTGCTTCTTTCTCTGTTGAGCATAGTAAGAGTGACTCTCCACCAACTCCAAAATCTTGAAGATGAATCAAGGGTATTTGAAGAAAACTGAAAAAAAAAAAAGTTTTCAAATGCTGCCAAACGAATGAACATACTCAAAGCAGAAATATGTTCAAGCACCCAGAGAAAGGCAAGGATCATAGCATGGATGATCATTGAAGATCATGGAAGATGTAGCTCAGGAAGATAGGCAACATATACAAGAATCATCCATAACATACTTTGTTCATCAGATTAAAAACGTTTGAAGTGTATTCCAAAAGCTACTGAGAACACATGCTAACTAAACTGGACAGACAGTCAAATGCTCAGTTTCAATGGCTTAAATATACAAGGGCTCTTACTTTTACCTCATAAACATCTTTCTGGGCACAGTGGCTCATACCTGTACTCCCAGCAACTTGGGAAGCAGAGGCAGGAGGATTCCAGATTTGAGACCAGAGGCAGCCTGTGTAACTTAGTGAGACCATGTCTCAAGTTTAAAAATAAAAAAAAGACTGGGAGTGCAGCCCAGTGGTGGAACACTTATAAAGCATGTTTGAGGCCCTAAATTCAATCCTCAAGTACTACTACTACTACTACTACTACTACTACTACTACTAATAATAATAATAATAATAATAATAATAAATCTGGAGAATGGCTGCTGGCATTGGTTCCACAACACACCTGTATGAGAAATCATGCTTCTGCCTTCTCTTAATTACTTCATGGCCATAAGGAGTTGGTGGAGACTCACTCTTACTCTGCTCAACAGAGGAAAAAGCATGAATAGGGAAAATGTTCACAGTGAGCTCTTCCCTGTAATACATGTCACTTTCCCTTAGGTCCCCTCCCCCACCCCACCCCTTGGTACTGGGGAGTTGAACCCAGGGCATCCCATGGACATTGCAAGTGCTCTACCACTCAGTTGCACCCTCAGACCTTTTTTATATTTGCTATTTTGGGACAAGGTCTTGCTAAGTTATTCAGACTGCCTATGGCCTCAAACTCAGGATCCTCCTGCATCTGCCTTCCAAATCATTGGGATTAAGGGCATGCACCTTTGCACCTGGCCTACCTTTCCCTTTTGTAAGGAAAGCAAAAACCTACAGACACCTACTTAGTAGATATCTCTTGTATTTAACTTTTGTAGTCTTTGTGGTAGAAATGCAGATAGGAATTGTTGTTGTTGTTGTTAGGTGCCGTCGAGTCGGTGTCTGACTCATAGAGACCCTCATAGGGTTTTCAATGACTGATTGTTTCAGGATTGCCATGGGAGTGGATTGCCAGGACCTTCTCCCATTTTTGCAATGCTGGGAATTGAACTCGGGACCTCAGAGACTGCCGGGCAGTGCTCTACCAACTGAGCTAAATCCCAGCCCTGCAGATAGGAATGGAGATTATTAACCCAGCCTATGTCACTCACAGGGGGCTAGAGTTTAGCTCAGTTGGTAGAGTGCTGCCTGGTACTATTTGAGGACCCAGGGTCGATCCCTAGTACGAAAAACATAGAAGGATGTGTCACTCCACTCTCAAAACAATCCCCAAATAATCAGCCATTGAAAACCCTGTGAGGGTCACTGTGAGTCAGACACAACTCGAGGGCACCTAATAAGAATAAATGTTACTCATGAAGGTGCTAAAAGATTAAAAGGAAACAACTTGGTAACAATACTAGTAGAAAAATTGTGTAAATGGAGTACAATGGATTGTCTATTGTAATCATGCAGATGAGAAACAATGAAAATCTAGAAGGAGGAATCATTGTAGATGAAGTGTGGTGATCACACTTGTAATCCCAGCACTAAGGAGGCTAAAGCAGGAGGATCATCACAAGTTTGAAGCCAGACTGGACTTCAGAGCAATGAGACCCTGTCTCAAAAAAAAAAAAAAAAAAAAAAAAAAAAAAAAAAAAAAAAAAAAAAAAAAAAAAAAAAAAAAAAAAAAAAAGAATCATTTGAATGGATAACATTAGGAGGGATGGGAAGAAATGAAAGAAAACAAGACCTGTATGGAACACTATGAGATAAGACTCATATGATTCACTTACTGGGGGAATAACATCTACATTTCAGAAAGATTGAGCGATTTGATATGTATTTCTTTGGTTTGCATGTGCATCCTCAAATGCATACCACCAAAAAGGAGTAAAGATTATTATTGCCTTTTAAGATATTTCAAAACCAATGTACACAGAGATAAAAGACTTATTTAAAAATTCCATAGCTGTTGATTTTCAGAATAGGGGCTCAAATTTAATTCCTCTGATGATTAAGTTAATGAGACTTGCTCTCTCAATTATGGAACTTGCTGTAGTTCCAGTGAATAATTTTCTTATTGTATAATTGCTAATACTAGTAAAGGTACATGTTATTCTATAAGCAATATGGCTTTGTAAACCCCATAAATTTCTGTGAATACAAAATAGGTGCTCAAAAATAGAAGGCATAAACAGAAAAAAAGAAAAAAGAAAAGGGAGGAAAGAAAAATACTCTAGAGTAGAATACAGGGATAAATAAAATGAATAAAAGTTGATTAGGTCAAATATTTTAAAATTTCAGTAATTGTTAAACTTTATTGGTTTGATTTCTTGAACAATATCTAAATAATTATGCTTTGTTTACTTGTTAATAAATATTAAGATTCTAATATGTGTCAGGCTCTATCTTAGGTCTTGGCTCAGAAAAATTCATAAGACAAAACTCTAGAAAATAACAATTCATTTGAACAAAAGTTCTATTTGGGATTCTTTTTTAATTCTATAATATCCTGAAATAATCAGAATTTTTAAATGAAATAATTAATATATTTGAAGTGAAGTGAGAAGCTTGGAATCAACCATGTATTTTTGAGCACATGAATTATTCAGCTCCACCCAAAAAATAAGATATCCCATGTCTAGAATGGAATTCACAGAAAATTCAATGAAAATTTTATCTCCAAAAAGGGCAGTTTATAACTTCTAGTATTATTGTATTACCCTGGATTGGATGTTATGGAAAAGGGAAGGGCAGATCTCCTATATCCCATGAGGAACATAGAGTCAAAGAGGAGAACCAACTCTTTCTTAACAGTTCCTGAGCACTAATCTGGGTAAAAATAATAGTAACAAATATGGTCAAATTACTTTTTGTTAATCTTTGTATTTCAAGTTTGGGGAGTAAGTAAAAAGATAATGAAAAGGAAAAGAGTTTGTTGAATATACCATTTGTTCTAAAATATCATAAAAGTGATAAATATACTTTAATTCCAAGAAGAAAGCCAAAAAGCATAGCAAGCTCTTGAAAAGAAGGGAAAAAATAATGAAGAGGTGCATGACGTTCAGCAAATGGGATGCAAAGAGATCAAGACTGCAGTGAAATTATTGGATTCTGGTTTTAAAAAAGAATACATTACATCTTTGTAAATACCTGTACACATCAAAGCTTTATCAGTGTTTACTTTTTCAAGTGACATTTGCTTTTTATGACTCCATAGGGAGAAATACAAATATCTTATTTATCAACTCAATAAAAAAATCTAAAAATATTTTAATATTTCCCTCAACAAACTTGAGGACACATATAATGGATTCATAAGCATCCCTCTTTCTGTGGTCAGATACTTCAACACTACTGAGATTTGCTTTGTTCTGTTTTCGGGCATCTCAAGTTCAGCTTATTATGTTAGGTGTCTTTCCTTTATAAAGCAATTATGAAAGAATTTATTTTATAAAAATATTAAATAACAATGATTCAAGAATCATTTACTTACTAAAGAGATTTGCTATTTACCTAATATTATAATTTTAACCATCTCTCATTATGTTATTAAATGTAGAGAAAGTAGATCTTTTAAAATGAATTTTGATTCTTACCCAGAGTAAACATTTTTAAATTAACTTTTTGAGAGGCTTAACGCTTCACAGCATTTTAACAAGTTAATAATATCTTATTTCTCAGGTGTAATTCTAGAAAGCTTTAACTATAGTATTGAATTCTAGTTTTTGTTACTGAGACATAATGGAGAATATTATCTTGTAAAAATATTTTGTCATGTCTTCCTGGAAAACAGTAGATATGTAAGTTTTTAATCATATATATTTTAATATTCATGTCTCATTTTGGAAGATATACTATAAACATTTCTATAAATGAAAGGAATATAGTTTATAATTACAAGGTAGTTTTATCTAAAGTATTCTACAATGTATACTTTGAATTGCATCTCTTCAGATAATAGGAATATATTGTATACTTACTGTTTGTTAGCTAATGACTAAGAATTAATAAAGACTTGGAAAACTGAATAGTATTATATTTTCATAGTAGTTATGATTTTCATGTTCATCTCTCCCCAGCAAATATAAACATAAAGTTCTTAGTTCCTACAGTTTTCTTCCAACTACTCTGGCATCCACAGCCAATTTTTTCATAAATATATAGTACTCTTTAATGTAATTTGTCATATATAAGATGCTCTCTCTTTCTTATATTCCTTCTATGTCCTTCTAATTTCTAATTATGAGAAACTCTTATTTTTCAATCTCAGACCAAGCATTATTTTCTAAGAAGTCTTCTCTTCCTGATTTGCCTTAGCAAAAGTTAACTCCTCATCCTCTATTAGCTATTTTTATCTTATGTTGTTAAAATATGGGACATTTCCTTAAAACACAGCATAACATAGCTATTTTCATTGGTTTCAATACTAAAGATACTATGTTGTTTTTGCATTTCTGACTAAAGTTAACCCCGGGTTTAAGATAATTTCTGTTTTCATGGAAAATATTTCATTTTTTAATTATAAATACTAGCTAGTAATAAATTGTTTCTATAGGGAAAACCCTATGTAAAGCAGAAAAGCACTGATAATAGTGCTGGGCATTGCATAGTGTTGGGGAGTGTTTCATTCTGTTGTGTATAGGGTCACCATGAGTTGGATGAGAATTAGCAGCACCTAACAACAATATAGATGATAACTATTAATTTTGCAGATTTGATTTTTAATTGGATAATATATTGAATTATTTTACTAATTTAACAATATTTTCAATTGATTTCTATGTGTTTTCTCAGAAAGCCATCTTATCTCATAATTATAAATAACTAATAAATATACTACCATTATTTTTCCCAAGATTTTGACTCATTTTTTATTTTCTTATTGAGTTGCATTGGTGAGCACAATTGTAGCAATGTTAAAGTATTGTTTTCATGGTAAGTATATTTTCCAATTCTTATTTTGATGGAAATGTTTCCATTATTTCACCAATAGAGAATTATTGTTGATTAAAATATGTATTATTATATTCTGACTATTTCTGCATGATCTTTCTCATATATCAACATAATGCTGCCTTCTGTTTGAACCAGTTAATAAAGAACACTATTTTATCATTTTTATTTATGGTAGTGGTATTAAAATGAGTTTGGAAGAATTATTTTGCTTATATTCTTTAGAAAAATTTAAATAGCATAGTGAAAATAACTTTTGAAAATAACTGGATTAATATACTTTTTAATTTCTCCAAAAAACTTCTTCAACTATTTTTAAGACCATAGAGGTTAACTGCTCAAGAAGGAAATTTTCATAAGTCGGAAAGAGAAAAGGTCTCACCATCCAACATAAAGGAAAAGGGAGGAGATACCTTAATCCATCCAATTACAAGAAGAGTATTAAGAAGTAAAAAAGAAGAACAGAGAAAAGGAAAACACCAGACACATAACAGATAGGATGCTGTTGTCTCTTCTCCACTCTTCCTCTTGAAAAGTAGGAAAATGTGATAGTTCATATCTAGAAACATTTATAGTAATTTTCTAATATTCCTTGCTTCTCAAAGTTTAACTGGGAGAAACTTTCCGATCAATATAGTGTCCTAAAAAGCAATATAAAAATGAATGAGTTAGCTATTGACAGGTAGAATAACTGAAAGTTTCAGTTGCTGAACAAATCTTTTCAGATTTGCTCCAGAGGACCCTGTGTGGTTGGACAGAGGAGGTAGGGACCTTGTGACCAGAATCTGTGAGAGCCATTGTTGTTGTTGTTGTTGTTAGATGCCATCAAGTTGGTATCTGACTCATAGCAACCCTCATAGGGTTTTCAATGGCTGACTGTTTCGGGATTGCCTTGGGAGTGGATTGCCAGGTCCTTCTCCCATTTTTGCCGTGCTGGGAATTGAAATTGGGACCTCAGAGACTGCAGTACAGTACTCTACCAACTGAGCTAACTCCCAGCCATTAGAGGCTTCAAAAAACCAGCTTGTGCTAGTATCACCTCTTCGAGCCAAATACCCATGAACAGATGTTCTTCCATTAATTATAAAAATAAGCCTATATATGGCTATGTGCATTGTTGTTGTTAGGTGCTGTCGAATCGAGTCTGACTCATAGCAACCCTATGTACAGCAGATCAAAACACTTGCAAATTCTGTGCCAGGCAAACCATCTTATTTATGTTTAAGCCCATTGTTGCAGAAACTGTGCCAATCCATCTGGTGGAAGGTTTTCCTCTTTTGCGTTGACCTGCCACTCTTCCAAACATGATGTCCTTCTCCAGGGATTGTGCTCTCCTGACTACATGTCCGAAATATGTAAGAAGCAGTTTGGCCATTCTTGCTTCCAAGGAACACTCTGGTTGTACTTCTAGGACAGATTTGTTGGTTCTTTTGGCAGTCCATGGTATATTCAATAGACGTCTCCAGCACCACAATTCAAAAGCATCAATTCTTTTTCTGTCTCTCTTGTTCAATGTCCAGCTTTCACAACCATATGATGCCACTGAAAATACCATGGCATGAGTCAGACGCACCTTCGTCTTCAATGTGA